>JAVQJD010016487.1:0-10054 GCA_036023655.1 Nannoperca australis | reverse complement strand
CACACACACACACACACACACACACACACACACACACACACACAATTAACCAAAAATATAAAGTAAAAATAAAAAGGGTGGGCTGCAGGAGGGTCACGCAGAGAAAAAGGTCATCAACAGAGTGCAGCCATTGTAATCAAAGGAACAGATTAATTGAGGTAATGGAGTCAGGTGGCCCAGGAGGAGAGAGAAAGATGGAGGGATGAAGAGGGACAAGAGGGAGGACAGGAAAAGGATAAGACGAAAGGCTGAGGGGATGAAAGAGGATGAATTGATTTTTAATAATGTCATGAGTTGGAAACCCTTTTCATTTCAACCAAGCATGGCTATCAATAATAGAGTGAGTGAGATCATATGGTTGTGTGTGTATTTCTCATTCTTTCACCACAAATGTGTGTGTGACTATAGAGACAACAAAAGAAGTGGAGGTGGGAGGTGAGGAGAGAATAACAAGGACTGAGGGATGATGTGTGTGTTCGCTCTTAATTAAAACTTCACACCTACTTTTACAAGACAATTCTGGTTTATTAAAGCTTGAGTGTTATTTTTGTAGTTTTGGCCAACCAAGTGACTGAGAAGTGATGTCACAGTGTACTTACACACCCTGGAGTACACTTCTACATCACTGCAGCAAGGCGAAAAGTACTGGAGGTTGGTGAAAACAAGATGTTTCTGGGGTATTAGGTGACTCTTTCATTTCTGAAACCTTACTAAAAAGATGTCAGAAAGGGGCATCAGATATCATACAGGTTTTAAACAAATCCAAAAGTTATCCAAACTTATCTGGAAGAGTAAACAAAGGGAAATATTGACCATAATTGTCTGTTGTAAATATCCACCACAGTCTACATACCAACTTGTTCAACATACAACTTTGTACCTAATCTGGCCAAACCTCTCTAATATGTGACCCTGTGAAAGCAAATTCCCTCCCTCATTCTAACCTTAACCTCAATGGTCACAAAGGTCACGGCATCTGTCACAATACGCCTCACTTTGTCATCTGCACTTGATATGTGGGGTTTAGGTTAAGTCCATTTGCACACGTTATTGCTGCTAACAAACAAACAAAAAAAAGAGATACAACTTAAAGATCACAAACAACATTGAAGCTCAATACTGAGAGGAACAGTGCATCAATTTGAAATGCAAACTGGACAATAATGTATATTAGTATATTATTTTATTGCTGTGATGTGCTGATGAATTAATATTTTAGGGACACAAAGATGAACTTTGACTGTCTATGTACTGTTCCTAATGCATCACTTGAAACTGGTTTTGACTAATAAGGGGACTGAATAATATTTGTAGTATTCATCAAATAAAAAAAAATATATATTGTCAATTTAACTCCCAAGTGTTCCTTGTGTGATTGGTAAATAAACCGTTCCCCTTTTGAATTCTTTAATTAACGGTGCATGGGTCCAGCAATGCTGGGCTGAATAGACACGTAGTGTGAACAGGACTTTTTTAAGCTATTATATTTTGATGCACTGCATTGCAAAACATGATTCTCACTTTGTTTTTTTAGTTTTTTTTTATTTTGACTGGAAATTGTCTTGTATCTTGGCTGGTCTGACTTGAGTACGCAAATTAAGTTTTTTTACTGTCACTATTTGCCAACAACCAATTACTGAGTGGTAATGCAATAATCTCAAAACTGTATTGTATATTTAATAACATTTATCCAGCAGATACAGTATGTAGATAAAGGTTTTTGTTCTCATACTGAAGGACTGGCCTCATCACACCTCTTCTTGTAATATTTGCAATGTAGGAGATTTTTCTACAGTTGTAAGTCACTATAGATAGGGGCATTGTTTATCTACCATCCCATATTCTTTTTCAAGACCCTGACAAAAAAAAAACTCACTCCACAGAACCGAGGAAAACCTTTTTAACTCCAATACCAAAATGACTGTGTTTCCCCAAAGCAGCAGTGCTATGTTCCACATAGCCTGAGCAGATTCCACAACTTTGTGATGGAGAGTGTTCAATAAACTGATGTTGCCAGGCAACAAACAGTGATCCAGTCGGTAAAAGCAGTTATGGCAAATTCTGGTTGACTCCTCAGAGAGAAACAGTTGATAATAAATGTATGGACATACGCAAAGAAAGACAAACACACAGACCCAAATGGTTGCACGTGCATCCACACACACAAGTTAGAACATCCTACTGACCTTAACTAATTTAACTATTACAACATTTAAACCTGACCTTTGACCTTAAACTTGTCAAAGTCTATTTGCAGTTGTTTTTTTAACCCTAACCCTTCAAAAGAGAGGCACAAGGATACAGACACACCTCTGTGCTGAAGCTCGCTAACCTCAGAGGAGTCGCCAGGGGCTGCACTGACATCACGTTACCAAAGCAACAGGCAGAAGGCTGGGATTGGACGAAAGGAAGGTGACTCAACCTCCCTCCCTCGTCCTCCTCCTCTCCCTCACCAGAATCTCTCTCTCCCGCTCTCCCTCGAAGTGTCTCTCACTTTCTCATGCGCAACTTTTTGAGTGTCAAGGATGCAGACAGAGACACGTGCACGGGCAGAGCCACATGATATTTTTCAATTAAAAGAATGGAAATAATGGCACGTGTCTGGTGGGACTAGCCAGCTTTGAATTATACAGTTTTGCTAGATAATCAGACAAGCAAGTACCGTGTTACAGAGCTGTGTTATTGGGTTTCTTTTGTTGTGAAACCTGACGCAGCTAAAAGACGGACAGCGGATCCTGTCACCCCTGCCCGAAGTGACTGCGTTAAATGGGGAGCATGTTTGTTTAAAATGGAAATAAATGGTGTTGACATTGAGTGTGTGTGTGTGTAGATCTTCTAAGTCACCAGAGCCTACCTTAAGTTAACCTAGTTTTGCAGCCTTCTTGAGCAGGCCTGTTGGAGACACGCTCACTAAATCATTCATAGTGGAGAGACAGGGAGAAACATGTTCCTGTGTGTGTGTGTGTGTGTGTGTGTGTGTGTGTGTGTGTGTGTGTGATTGAGGAAGAAAGAGTGAGTGCAAAATGCTATGCTCTCTCTTCTGTTCTGAATGTTTACATGGTCGTTTGTGCTCATAACAGGGCTTTTTTGTCACAGATCAAAAAAGAACTAAAGTGGGGACATTTTTAGATACTAATTTGGTGTGAAATTCTATTACCTACTAAATCTTTTATAATGTGAAAGGAGATCAACATGGTACTGGGTGTGTGTTTGTGTGTCTGTGTCTTTTTGTGTGTGATCAAGCCTCTCTCATTACCTCACTAATCCAATTTTATTATGGCAGAACATAAGTATCTGAATTGTAAAGGACTTTTTGTGCAGTAAATACATTTTGTGCAGTATCTTCAGCTACAATGCGGGTTGCCAAATATATGTTTTGTTATGATTTTTGTTCAGGCTTGATGGCACTAAATGCAAACCTGTGTAATGATGTTATAGTAGTATAAATAACATTTTTAAATTTCTGATTGTGTACAGGTTAAACAAACAAGATGCTATAAAGCTCATAGAGCTCAGGTTAACTGCAGAGTCGGGTGAGAATTATCAGTGGGTTTGTCAATATGAGCAACCACTTTCACACAACATGTAGTTATTTTACATTATTAAATACTGATTAGTGCAGCTTTAAGGAGCTTGAGAGTTGTTACGCATATTTGTTCACTTTGGACAAAGCCAGGAACTCTCAAAAAGAAAGCAAATATTAGCATATTCCAAAAATGTTAAACTATTCCTTTAAAGTAGAGGATAGAAAAAAACCCTAACCCTAAATCTATATATATAGATTTATGTATACCCATCTTCACCTCTCTCCTCCCTTTTCCATCTCGTTCTTTTACTCCCACGTTTCCCCCCTCATCTTCCCTCTGTCCTCTATCTGCTCATCTGTTTCTGTCTCTCTCTAAGAAGACAGATGGTGCTCGATCACCTCTCCTTCTCTCTTTTTCCCTCCTTTCTTTTTTTGCTCTCTTTTTGCTCGCCTGGCTCCCTCTGTGTTTCATTTTACTCCTTGTGCCTCTGTCTGTCTCTTGTTCTCTCTCTCTTTCTTTCACCCCTTCTCCCCCTTCCACTTTCCCTCCCTCCCTCTCGTCTCCTGCCTGTCTGCCCCACGCCACTCTCTCTCTACCCCTCTCCCTCTTCCTCTCCTCTAGGAAATCCCTCTCTACCATCTGTCTGGCTGTGATGAATTCAGAGCCTTTCAGCACAAATCAACTTGACCAAATTAATGAGACTCTCCAAGGGGATAAACTTTGTGTGAGTGTGTGTGTGTGTGTGAAAGGGAGTGTGTGCACCTAAAATACTTCATAATCTGTCGACTTTACCACTTAAGTTTATCCTGCAGTGACAGATAGCGTGTTACAGTGAAATATAAGAGACAAGGTTGGCTGCACACAACGTTTGTGGGGTCACAAATAATGATTTCAATGAGCAATTTCATGACTGCATGTTGGCAGGTAGGCAACACAAGCCAAGTTCAGGCTATATGGGGCCATCTAGGCTACAAGCTACGATTTTAGTTTTCTGATTTACATAAGCACCAATGCTGCTGGAGGGGAAGCAACTTTGCTGTATGAAGCAGCACTCAGGGAATATGGTGTTTCAAAAAAGAGGCATACTAATGTCACTAATAAAAGGCTAATAATTAAAGAACACTGACATTTGTATTTGTTCGGTTACTTTAAGAAAATAATTCAACATTTAACAATACAATTAAACAGAAAATTTACTTTCAAGACACAAATGCTATAAGTGCATTAATCAATGTACACATACTGTAGCATTATGTAAGATTTTATTCATAGTGTGATTAATGTTATATAATGCAGGTAAACAGTTGATTATATTCAGTACTGCATATGAATAAAGTTAACACGTGACTTAGGGGCCCAAAAGAATGCTGTAAATAAGGTGTAATCTGAGATATTTTGTATAACTGTATCCACGAGTAGCTGCTGATCACACTGTTGTGGCAGTTCAAATATCCTCACAGTCTAAAGCAGTCATCTTAAGGAGTACGCCGGTGATTTTACACATCAGGCTTGGTTTACTTGTCATGAGTGGTTCTACTCAGTCAGTATAACAGAAGAAGCTCTCCAAAATCTAAAAAAAATGGCTACTTGAGCTTAGAGACTATACATTTTTATTTGATTTGGGACAAGTGCAGCACTTTTCCTGGAAGTTCAAGAGTCCATTTCATTGGCACTTTAAATCAATCAATTTAAATCACTTGGAAAATACAGAACATGCTACTGTACCTGCTTCAGTACCATGATTTACAGTGCTTGTCCAGAAAACTCAAGTAAAGTTTTATTGCCAACAACAAAACAAGAATACTAGACAAATATTATAAAAGAACAAAAAGCGATGAGCAATATAATGGACTATTCAATAAAAAAAAGGGTTTCAAGGCATGAATTAAAACATGATTGATTTCTAATGGCGCAATCCTCATTGACCATATTGACCAGAGGGCTATAAAACTGCCTGGTCAATATGAGGCTGATTCACGGATGATAAAAAAACGCTGATTGACTGGAACAGAGACACCAGTGACTCCTGGGATGGACCATAGATGTACAATCTCTCTGTTCCTGTGTGAGTGTGTGTGTGTGTGTTTGTGTATAGTAAGATGGATAGTGCCTTGAAGTCACTCGCTCTGTGCAGGAACTAGTGGTTGTAACGCTAAACATGCCTGGCTCAGACCTGGTGTTAATACAAAGACTAGAGCCAATTTATCTTCACTGACACACACCCAATAGCATAGTAAATTACAGAGCGAGGGAGGGGTTGGGGATGTTAAAAGATATATAGAGAGAAAGAGAGAGATAGCAAAGACACAACTGGTAGAGGAGAAAGAGAGAAGGAAGAGGGATGTTGCAGAAGAGGGAGAGACGATACGCATCCATATAGATCCCACAGCAGTTCATAATGAATGCAGCAAAAGGGCTTAAATTCATATATCATCAATATTAGAGGTAACAAACAGCAAGGAGCGCAGGGAATCATGCCACCTAGATAATAAATAAAACAATATTCCAGTAGCTAGGGGATTAATAAATCTGATAAAGAATTGCTGGGTGAGACTATAATAGCCAGGCAGAAAGATAAAAAAATACACTGTCTTGCTCCAAATCACTGCCAGTAATCATTTTTCATAACACGTATTTCCTGCATCATTGATGGAACAGAACCGGCCATAAAAGTCGCCTTGGCAAGAGGTGCTGGCAATAACAATGGATCCTCAAGCCAGAGGGCTTCTTTGCCAGACACATAAACAGCCCCAAAAAAGTGAACACATCCCTTCGAGGACCACATAAATCAAGCTCACCTCGCATTCTTATCTGGTGTTAAAAACCTCTTCCCTCACAATCAGTGAACAAAGTCTCAGAGGAGCTGCCTAAGGAGATTGGGGCAGTCACAGTCGATACACCATTGTTGATAGAATTGAACTAACTTTTATAAACTGTTTTTCAGCCTGTGAGGACATACTTTTCAACATCTCGTGCTGTATCGTATTGAGCATTTTTGGTTAAACTACCAATGTGATTCCAGATGCACCATGTTCCCAAACGCATAAGGCTCTCTACCCATGTTCATAGGCATTAGCTGTGCTCACTGCAAAGGGCACAGGAGGGGAGTGCAGAGGCAAAGTGGGGCAAGTATAGGCTGTCAGTGGCAGTGGCAAATATCCTTTTTGGAGAAGAAGTAAGAGTAAGAACTTAATGATCAAGAGGTGCTTGGGTGCAAGAAACCCTTTTTGCCCTTTTCATCCATCATGGATTGCTTTCGAGTTACATCACGGACAGCTGTCATTTCATCTGCTGCACACTGAAAGGTCATCGAAAAACAAAGTCAAAGTTGAAACAGATCAAATTTTGAGTGCAGCGGCGGGACATCCAAGTGCTGCCACGGCGTATGTAAGTGTGAGTAAGAGAAGTGTCTGGAGATTGCTTGTAAACTGTCAGATGTGGAGGCAAACAGACACAACTTAAGCAGCTGCTCTCAAACGACTGCGTGTCCCTGGATTTGTGAATGGCGTTGAGAATGACAGGTGTTGAAACATGTTCATTTATTATTTAACCTTTAATATTTATTAAGTGTCCTTGAGCCTGGCATTAAATTCTAAGCAGCTGAAAGGTTTCATCACTGTGTCCCACACTGGTCACTGACCCCTGCACACTGAAGTGGAGGGGCCAGGACTAATTAGAGGACTAATTACCCCTTTGGGATAACACACACACACACACGCGCACACACACACACACACACACACACACACAAACACAGAGACCCATTATCATTGGTGTTATTGTTACTACAAAATGCCCTTCAACTATAATAGACAACAAAATAAAACTTGTAAGTGGAACGGCATATTGCACCATCACTGCTATTCCAGTCATTCTAGCCAATCATCTTTCGTAACTACCACGGAAGAGTGTGTTCTATATAGCCAGCACTGGCAGCAGCTACTGGCAGCTGAAACAGATTTCTGTTTGCCAGTAAGTACATTCAAGACTAATGAAGCCAGCGCAGCACCCACGGTTGGAGAGGAAACAGAGGATTCATGTTCAGGTAGCATTTGTGTGTGTGTGTGTGTGTGTGTGTGTGTGTTGGGCAGCTGACCAGTGTAGTGTTTTAATTGGCCTGTGCAAAGCCGTGGAGCTGGCAACAGACAGTGATGTCTCAGGAAGGTGTACAAGTAGGTGCTCCTGACTAGTAAATAGAAGAGCTGGATGACATGGGCTGAAATCCATATTATGATGATTTTGTTACAGTTATCTTGGTAAATATTGTTTAATATATGAATTCATGACATTACCTGTCTTGTGCTGGTCCATTGCAAATGTATTTGTCCTGATTAATTACAGTATGTTCCAGTTAGAGATTCTGAACTCTGTAGTGCTATACTCAGACCAGCTGCAGGGGGCGCTTTAACCAGAAGTTCCATTTTGGCCTGAAGTTACTCATGGAATTAATGATAATTAGCGACAGCTGATATGAGGCCGCCCCCCCCCGGACGACGTTGGTCATTTTAAACTGTGAAAGAGATGGTCAGCGGGGGCTAAAAATCAGAAACTGATACCTGAATTTTTCACATTCACACACTCTTACATGCTGCACTGTAGAGCCAAATTATTCACATGCTCATTAACAGCACAATGTGTGTGTGTGTCAACTATGATTCAGTCCATGTAAAGAAGCAGCCAAGTAATTATATGCTGTGTGAAAACAAACCAGTTCATCTCCCCCCTGCACACGCCTTTACTACCCCACCCTCCCTCTTTCTGCCTGTCAAGAATGATCACTGGTGTCTTCCAAAGGAAACATTTTTGCTTTCTTACAATGACTTCCACTAATGAGCACACACAAACCACACACTAACCTGAAGGAAATCCCATTGACTTACATTTACCCTAACTTTAACCAAATACCAACATTTACCCTAAAATATCTTGTTTTACCTTGTAAGGACCAGATTTTTCACCTCAAATTTTGTCCCCACATTGTCAGTAATACAGGTACACACACTAAAACATGTGTGCACATAGATCCATATGCACAAACGTACTCTATGCACACACACACACACACAAAGCCAGCCCTTACGGGAGCTGACACAGGAAATCGAATGAAAATGAAAGGCGAGCGAGGGAGACGTGAGGAGAAAAGAAAAAAGAAAAAAAACGAGAAAGAAGAAAAGCCCATGTGGCTGAGGGAGATTCTCATCTTCAGTGAAATCAGCTGATCCCTCTCTCTCTCCCTGCCTCCACTGCTAGTTTTCTTTCTCGCATCTCTTTTTCTGTCTCTCCCTCTTCCATCTCCCTCCATCCTCCTCCTACCTTTATCTTTTTTCAGCCATCCTCTTCTCTCTCTCTCCTTTCTCCATGCCCTCCCCTCCTTCCCACTCCGACTCCCTCTTTCTCTCTTTCGTATTATTATCACTCTCTCTGTATTCCACCTCCCTCATCCTCTTTCTGTCACAGTAGGAGAGCTGCAGGCAGACAGAGGCAGTATACACTAATGTTACTATATTTGACAAGACACACACACACACACACACACACACACACACACACACATATTCTCCTGCCACATGCACGACTGCACACACATAAGGAAGAGAAGAAGGGGAGGTGGGGGCACAAACACACACACACACACACACACACACAGAGGCACGCCGGAAAGACAGCCCTCAAGTGTACATGTGTGAATAAACACACACACACACACACACACACACACACACTCTGACGCGTGCTGAGTGCAGGAATCACAAACATAGCGACGCACAGAAGGGCTAGCGCATGACGCCAGCAATCTAACGCCGTTGTCTCTTCTCTCTCTCTCTCTCTCTCTCTCTCTCTCTCTCTCTCTCTCTCACACACACACACTCCGGCTCTCTCTTTTTCACACACACTCACGCCTCTGAGAAACACGGCCGTGCACAAGCCAGCGAACAGGACGGCGCTGAACGTATCATTGATGTAGGGAATAGATCGGAAGAAAAGGATTAACTATCTCCATCCCTCTTCCTCCACGGACCTTATCCTCTCTTCCCTCCTCTTGTGTCTCTAAGCCTCTCTTCACCTCATTTTTTCCTCTACAATCCCTCATTTTTTCCTACACAATCCCTCCTTTTTCACAAATCATTGGTGGGTTGAATGGGAAGCTGGGGGAATTGTCTCTATACAGAAAAAAGGATTATTCTCTCATTATTCATTTGACCAGGATCTTGAATGTATGGATTTCTTTAACTGAAGCAGTTTTTCTTCTATGTTTTGTGCTCTGAGAGTTTTTTTAATATTTTATTTAAATTTCTGGGACATTTTCGGGGGGATGGCTGATGGCAGAGAGATATAAGTCTGGTGCTGTCTGAGATATTTGGTCAAAAGGTAAGTCTGTTTGTGTGGTTAGTTCTCTTCTCCTCACTCTTCTCACGCACGCACACGCACACACACACACACACACACACACGTTACATTGCTGCTCTGACACACCCCTAATGTGATGGTTTCTCATAACAGAGAGTGAGAGAGAGAGAGAGTTCAAA
>JAVQJD010016482.1:0-31088 GCA_036023655.1 Nannoperca australis | reverse complement strand
AGAAACAGATTATGTCCGTTCATTATCAATCACAGTACAATCAAGCTAGACAACAATTCTCATATAATATATCACACGATATGCTGAACTTTATGGAGCCAATGTGTCACATTTGTTGTATTCCCGGAAAAAATGAGTACATCATGGTTTTACAGCAGGGTTTCTTCCTGAGATGCCATGAACCCATCACTCCTCACTTCAAAGAGAGCAGTGCATTATGGGGCACACTGCAGGATTTTGCTGTTGTGTAACAACCAATGGGTGTTTCTAGGATTTGAGCAAAAGGGAGGCTGTGTGTGTGTGTGTGTGTGTGTGTGTGTGTGTGTGTGTTGGGGGGTAGTATTTTCCATAGGTTATTGCATCATATGCATGCAAACTGTGAGGGTTAACTTCATTTACCATTACAGCAACAGAAGGTATCTTCTAAGTCTAAGTGGAATCTAAAAGTTGGGAAAGTTTATATTTAAGATGATCCAATCGTCATGTGTTTCTGGTGATAAAAAATATTGAATCATGAATAAATCATGAATTGGGATTCAGAGTTTTTTATGTAGCCCAACATCACAAATGACAAATTTTCCTCAAGGGGCTTTACAATCTGTACAACATACGGCACCCTCCACCCCCTGAGTCAGATATGAAAAAAAAACACACAAAAAAACCCAAATACATGCAAAAGATACTGTGTGTAAAAAATAGACCAAAAAAAGCAAAATTCCAACATTAAAAATCAGGGTGACAAAATTATAGAAGAAAAAGGAAGAATGTAGATTCCAAGTGCTGCCAGACAGAGAGGACCTCAGCAGAACAACCTCCTCTCCACCATGGAAAAAGGACGTGCACACAAGAATCATTATGTTTTGAAAAGTTTGCATTTACACTACAAATAAGTGAGATACCCCTTGAGATCATGAGCCAAATTTCTCACAGCTCTCTCTCTTTCTAGAGTCATCTGGACCCATGCTGCTGTTTTTGTCAGATTTCTCAGATTTTGGAAAGACTGAAAAAAAAACTTTCAATGAACTTCCACCAATGTCAAGATATGTACATGATAGATTGCTCTGCTGCGAGGAGTCAGTCATGAGACAGTGCTGGTGTTGCCAAATAGCAGGCATCTGGATTGAGTTTCACCCCAGTGGGGCCGGGTCCTCAGCAGATGGTGCTTGCCAAACAAGCAATACAACTCTGATTAGAACCAGAGGGGCAGTACTTGCAAGACGTGCACTCATTTCATGCATGCTTGTCAAAATGCCAGTTTTAATAGCAAGTACCTCTGGGAGAAGAGTGTTTCCACAAGGTATTGTGGTGAGGGCAGGGCAAGCTTCATTTACTGTAAAAGCAAGTGATGATTGATCAACAGTGTTTCTTTCTAGTTCTGTTATGCCACAGAGAAACTGCAAGTCTGAATATGTAATTTAGATCTTAATTAATTTCATTGTGGGTAGTACTTTTGTTCAGAACAGAGGCAACCAATTTGTTTATGTGTTAGCAAAATGAATTTGGGACAGATGGTGTTGTGTAAACAGTTCAAAAGAACCAGCTTTGCAGTCAAACATCTTTATCAAGCTTGCCAGTGAGAACAAACAAGTACAAGGCGACATGAGAGTGAGATGTCACCTCGCTGCAAGCTGGCACACAGACTCAAAATATTCCCTTCTTTTCATCCAGACTGTGTGTACCCTTGAATTACCAAGCATTAGCTCCTGGACCCTTTGCAAAGAGAGGTGTAGGCGTACTGAGCTACTGTTCTGCTGGAATACAGGATGGCAGGTTCTTTTGAAAAGCTCACCACATGATGTCCACGTGATACAAAAACACACTGCAGGGCTAACCCACAATGGCCACAGAGTTGACTAGCTTTACGAGCTGATGAGAGCAGACTGTGAGTGTTGGCAGCTGCCATGGTGGTCCCAGAGACTCAACGATGACATCCATCAGGCTTTGAGCAGACTAAAGAGGCTGAACGTGGGATTTTGGCTAAAGCCAAAAGGTGTAAAGGATTTGGGCATTTTAAGGGACGTATGGTTTGCTTTTCAGTAAACTGTCACCTTCAATTTGTTTGCCTCTTGCTACAGTGGCATCTTTGTTCTTATGACACACTAGGGCTTGGATACAAGGGTTAAAAGGAAAGATCCACCACTGAAGAAAAATTCACAATACTAATTTACTTTTTTATTTTTAAGTTGCTACTATATTCAAGTGGCTAAGTGTTTATATAAGTTTAGTCGAGAATGTGCATTTAAACACATATGGCATAGCTGAAGGAATGTGCTGGAAACAAAAGGACTATTTAAAGGACTGGCCCTCAATTTGCCTTTTGCTAATGTGGAATCATTTGTATATTTCAAAACATGTAAGAAAAGTTAGAGTTAGTGGCCATTACAATGCAGAAAAATGGGGGTTGGTCAATGCTAATATACACACTAGAAAGTGTTCAAATAGTAATTTACAGTCTTTTTGTGTCCCAAGCTCAGCAACATCCTAGCCCTCAGCCCTGCCACTAATAGGCCGGCTGGGCTGAGGTTTTATGCAGAGACTCAGTTCTTACCTGCTTTGATAATATGTCATGTTCATTTCTGAAAGGGTAACTGGGCTCTCAAAGTTAAATTCAAGATCACAGGCAACAGTGAAACAAAACATGGGACAGCTGAGCCAGTTGTGAAACATTGTGTGCTTGGACAGAATGGCAGGATAACATTTTAACAGCTGCTCCTGTCCTGAAAAAACAGAACTTGAAAGTGCCAACACCCCCCAACACTTCCAATGTGCGCTGTGCACAGCACTGCTGATATACCGCTGGTGGGGGGAGTGGTGGTGTTTGGCCACACAGAGGCTTTGTCAGAGAACGCTGACTTATGTGAAGGTCTGAGGGCATGAGAGAAAGGCCGGCATTACACACTGTAGAGCGTACCCACAGGCCCCGTGACCACAGGGGCTCTCTTTAGATATATATTTCTCACCCTTATTCCCTTTTGGGAGGATTCCTACGGTTCTTCCCACAGCCTCCATGTAAGGGTCTAGTTCAGGAAAAAGACAGAGAATGCTACATAGAGCTGTATCTCCCACCCACTGAACTTTGACTGTGGAGACTTTTAATGAACTGCCACAGAAATGTTCTTCTTCTTCTTTCACACAGTTATGTATTATGCATAAAAAATGTTATTATCTCAGATTTCTATTTTTGGTAGAAATTACGTCTTTTTTGCATAGTTTATGTAGATTTACACCCTATGTTTGGTGGCATGATACCTTGCATGTGAACTGACTGGAAATCTTTCAAGGAAACTCAATAGTTGGCACTGAAACACAAGCAGACTCTGTACAGCACTCACATACATTTGATGACATTTTTGCAGCCAATACAAATGCATGGCAGGAACAAGAGAGGAAGCACATTGTGCCAAAGAGGCCAGCGTTTCCTGTATGAATCATAACATCGGTTCGCAAAAGGTGCTTCAGGGGTCTGGTACAAAATGTGATTCTGGTCCAACAAAGTTTGGGAAGTGTGAAAAGTCTGCTGACCTTGAAATGAACCGGGAGATTTTATCTGTGGCAACTGGTCACATTCTCCCTCTTTCACCACTGGTGGCCATGGATACAGTCATCTTTGTTCATTAGTGGCCATCAAAGACTTCAAAGACAGAGCTGTGAACACTTTGGCTTTGCGACTGACCACTTGACTCTCGGACGCCCTGCTTGTGGAGAGCTGTAATAGGAAATGAACTAAAGATTACTCCAACCACAATCAGTCAGGGGATGAAAAGGCCTCCACACCAGATGATATTAGCCTTTGCAGCATGAAGAAAGAAGAATACACATTCAGAGATTAATGCAAGGGTGGTGGTCCTTCAGAATCAATTAATACTGACTTTGGGTGGAACGGCTGCTACTTTGAAGAATTCAGACTTAGGCTCTGTTATTTCATGCCTTTGAAAAGGGCATCAGTGTCAAGGAATAAATAACAATAGCACTAAACAGCTCTGGTCAAAATGCCATTTTTAATGTCACCCTGGTCAGTGACGCAATAGTGAGCATGCTTTGATTAGCAAGTCTTTCCCCTCTGCTACAGTCTTCACCTTTTGTGACCTTCATAGCCTCTGGGTGTAATTAGAGTGGATACAGTTTGTGTCTTTCTTTTAGGGAGAGAAGAAAGTTTTATTACATCCATCACTGCAGTCAACACTTGCCAAAACTTAGAAGGTTTACGTTTGCTTGTGTATTGGTAGTCAAAGTAAAACTGTGTCATAGTGGATGATTAATGTAATGAAAAATAGATAGTTTTATCAAGGCCAGATTACTGGCATGGTCCCTAAATACAGTTTTCCTCAAAGTCTGACATTTTATATCTTGCACTCGGATCATTGTTCCTATATTTGAACGTGATATTATAATCACATACATTCCAATAAAATTACCCTGCTAGTAGCTTTTTTTTGTTGCAATATCATATTCCATATTGAAATTCACAGCATACTGTAGTGTATGGATAGAGCTATGCACACTCTCGTGCTTACTTTTTTTTTATCTCAAACTTTCAAAATCCTGTTTGGACCAAGTGTTGTCTGCTGCACATTAACCTTTAGTGACAATATCCTGTTTGCTTGGGGAAATCGATTGCAGCTTCAGAAGCCTCTCACCATGTGGCAACAAATGTATGTAGGCCTGGTGTTTAAAGTAAAGGTTCACTTTAACACAACCAACCAAGTAGAAAGTAGTATTCCTTTACACACATAAAACAAACTGCCAAGAGAAAATCTGAAGAAAAGTGAGAAGGCGCCTGCAGATTTTCTAAAGACAAAGGAAAATACTAGGAGAGTTAATGAATTACGTCTAATACCCTCTTCCAATCCTGTAATCACTGTAAACACATGCATACAAAGACCATTTCCAGTGCATGGACCCTGGTGTCATCAGAGCCAAATAAAGCAGACATGCACTTGAAATTCTACTTTTTCTGCCGTTGTGATTTGTTTGTGAGCATTGAGGGAGTAGACACAGCTAAGGAAGTATGTAAGTCATTTGTGCTGCTGCAGAAATAGCTGGTCGAACTGAGTGGATAACCAGTGGATTCATGTGGACATGCCCTGCCACAAAAATGACTTCCTCACAGAAGGCTCTGTGAAGAAACAGTTCTGTTTTCATTTAAGTCCCAAAATGAACATCCTTCTCAGACATCAAACTATTTTGTTGGCACGTCTTCACTGTATGCTCTTGTCTCTTTTCATGCTCTGCTTTTGAAGAACCTCCCTCAAAAGCAGAGCATTTCGCTTAGCAATTCATCATCTACCAGCAAGAGAGTAAATTCACAAACAGGATGTCCAGTTGTCTTGGAGAGCTAACAATGACAAAAAGTGATTTTATAGGAATCAAAGTACCTCCTCTGGGCTCTGACGGATATATCCAATATATATCAAAGACTGAAAGGAAAACAGATGCTGCTCATGTGATAACCTCTTGGGTTATCATAAGTCTGTGAAGCACTTAGGCCTACTGTTCTCTATGTACTGAGGCATTGCATGTTTTTGCTGTACATAATCTACTTTGTGCAACTGTCATAACTAATTATACAGAGCTCTTCACAGCTTAGAGCATTGTTAACTGGGTGGACACCCTGAAGACATGCACAGAAAGAGGGAGCTTAGGATGAGAGCCAAACTTTGCAGGTGCACCAGCAGGGGAGAAGCTTAACAGTGGGGTGTCCGCTTGATTAGTTTGTTCATGAAACTAGCTCCAACTGTCCTTCTCTCTAGGGAAGAATGGGGAAGGTTAACTATTACTTAAGTTTCCAGGGGTTATTGTATGTGATGTAACTGTGGACTGAGAAAACATAAAAAGAACAAAAAGAACAGAAGAGAAGAATTGTTTTTAAAGTTTACTGGATTCCACTGCCACAAGCAACCTAGCTACACTTGAATGTATCAGTGTGAAGCAGCAGTGCAGTGTATGGATATTCTCATTCATTCAGTCTTTAATAACAGCAATAACAGATTTTTGGGCCACCATGGGGCAACGGAAGCAATCTGTGAACACATTCACATATATCATCACCTGATATGGGGAACCTGAAAAACAAAAAGTTTACTATTTACACATCCAGCAGTTACAGAGCAACATTAGCTTTCATTTGGAGCTTTGTTTCGGTCCACCTCATGAATGTAAGTCCAATATTTACTTTCCCTTAAGCTCTGATTTTGGCAAAAGCATTTTGTTGTTGTCTCAAATCATATGAAAACATTTAGCAATTGTAATGATTGGAAGCACAAGTGCACACAATGATTATACATGTATACATTATACATGTCTAAACTTGTTCTTGCCAGCTCTTTTCATAGGGGTCTGGATTTCCCCTGTCATTTGCTTTTTTAACGTAACAATGCTATGAAGTGTGGGTTATTCTATAAAGGGGGGTCTGCTGGAATGTACACTTGTGGAAAGCCTGCAAAACGCACGGAGCCCTCAAGCACTTACTGTACTGCTTTTACAGCGTAGTAAACCAAATCAGAATGCATCAAAGCCTGTGTGTACATGTTGATGGACTTGTATTAGACCGCTCACTCAGTCACAAACTGTACTGAGACCAGTTGACACTGCTCTGTGTGAAGCTGAAGGGATGATTCTGTTAAAAGGCTCAGTGGAGTCTCTGGCTTTAGCCCAAGCACTGTCCCAATTGCATTCCTCCGGGGCAAGCTGTCTAATATTATCTCTGCCTACTCCGACTGAGGCCCCTGGAACCACAAAGGACTTGCTGTGTTGGCCTCTCCTCACCCTCGCCTCATCTCATTTGCTGGAGTCTGACTTCAGAAGTTCCTAATTATGCCAACGCCACAGCAAAGGATACACCTGCAGAGAACAGGTGTTTATGCCTTTAGTCTGTGAGGAACCTTCCTTAGTTGCATAAGACTTGGCAATAGCAGAGATTTATTATGCGGTACGCCTGTTGAAATCACATTTCACTTGAAAATCCAAAGGAGAACATATGTGTGGACGTGCATCAGAAGGATTCAATCTTTCCATTTCTTGAACTTCTCTGAAGACACTTAAAATAATTTAATTTAATGTAGGCAAGCAAGCACATGCAAGGCCACACAAGCACACTGTACACTTGATAGCTTGGTTAGGTTGAATTAATTATCTCCCTTGGCAGATGTACAGTAAATGTGTGAGGGGAGTGCTACGACTAAACCTGTCTTCACAGGAAAGCCACACAGTGCCACGTCAGGGAATCTGCAGGTGTGTAATCTAAAATCTCAGACATAAAAAAAAAAAAAAAGCAACAAGAGTGTCTGTGTGGGAGCTCCAGGTTGAGCTGCTACAGCGGGGAGTGGGGGTGGCGCTCTGCAGTGTAACATTTCTGTGTGGAGGATTAGGGTTGTTTGAGGGGAGATAAGACACAGAGGGATCACAGCGCTGTTAAATGTATCTGCCAGAGCCAGCACAAGAGCAGGAGTCGTGCAGAGACTCTGCCAACATTCCTGGGGATCAACACCAGCTGAAGACTCCCACCTCTCTGCCCTGCTGCCAGAACTTGAACAATACCTGATAAGGAAATCAGTGTAGCCTCTCACACACCAAATAAACCATGTAGAAATTGAGCATTTTTTCTTCCCGAATGGTTTCAGTTTTCTAATTGTGACATTTATCACAATAGGAATTATTTCATTTAAAAAAGGTCAAAAGTGTGCTATTGTACTTTGTCCACATATATGACATTATTAGTCGTAGTTGCCCCTCTAGTTTCAACTAGAGGGGCATGGAAGAAGCTGTAGTAAAACATCTTCTTCCATCAATGGTTATTTGGAGCCTTCAAATGGTCAAGTAGTGTTTCCCAACAGTGCTGACATGGTGCTCATGATATACAAATGGACATTTATATCATTTATATATTAAAAGAAGATCTAAGTAGTAATACCATGATGTGGAAATACTCTGTTACTAGTCAAAGTCCTGAATTCAAAATTAGATCTCTAGACCATCAGCCTTAAGAGGCTCTCTGGGGATACAGATTTGCTGCACATTAGTGAGTGTTGTGATTATTCAGAGGACTGCTAAGACCACCAGCATGACATTAAACAATTTCTAAAATTACGAGGACATCTAGTGGTTAAAAGTCCCGAATGAAAATGTCTGTCTCTTTTACGGACGCATGCATTTTATCTGACATGCACTGAATGCAGCAAGTATTTTCCGATCCAGAATGAAAGGAATGAAAGGGAACCAGTGAGAGTATTAACCTATATGAGGCTCCCAGCTGCACAGAGACGTTAAAGTAGCAGAGAGCTGTGACTGCAGGCGCTGACTAGAGGGCATGTTGTCTGCATTAGATGACAAGGTCCTCTCCACACCTGAGCCCGCACACAACTCAAAACCCTTCACTCATCACCGGGCTTCTAATTTAAAATGTATCGACTAGCATAGAGTATAGTACAAGCACTCAGACACTCATGTCCTCCAGCTATGAGAATTCCTTCTCCAATCTACTATCATAGCAGCTCTTTGAGAGGACAGTAAAATGATTGTGTAACGGTGAGTCCTCTGGCCCCCTGATCTCACAATGGATGTAATAAACACTCCAGTTTCTCACTCTTTGTTTGTAGTCTTTCTCCACGGTTGCTTTGGCTTGACAGGATGTGTTTGATCTCCAGGTAGCGGCTGCAGAGGGGAGTTAATATATTAAAGGTCAAGGAAAGATGGAGAGACAGTACTGAGGGTAAGACCAATTGATCGGGAGGATGATAACATTGTAGGGAAGATGTGTAGATGTAGACAAACAGGTCAGTGTGAGCCAGTGGTGTTTCTTTAAACTAACTACACCTGCTGCAGAAAGCCTAGAAACAACAGGTGCATGAATTTTTCCACTTGTTAATTTAGAAATATTTCTATGTTTTATACATCCATGTAACATATTATTATTAATGCCTTGTGCTAATGTCAGTGAAGGTATCACGTTCAAATTTAAATACAATTTTTATTCAAGGTCATAGACATCTTCCAAAGGTATAATCCAATAAACAGCAACACAGGCATTTACAATTCAAGGACAAATAATTCACTTTTACACTAACAAATCCAAGGTGCTTTGCCTCTTAAAGATATGTTTCACCAGCTGTAACTTTAAATTTGGTCAGTAGACGACAAACCAAATACTCAATTCAACAATATTTCTATATTAGTACCTTAAATAAAATCTGTCCATGTCAGTACTGACTGGTCGTGAAATTAAATTGTGTTGATATTCTCTTAATTCACAGTCTAATATCTTTTGCCATGTTCTCCAAACTGGGTACTGAGGCCTCACAACTTCTTTCATTATGGCCAGCAGTACTGCAGTCTTTTATAAAATACACTTTGTCTAACATAAATACTATGATAATACTATTGACTTCACTGAACATTTGAAGATTAAAATACTTTTTTTGAATTTGAAAATCACCAGAATAAATCAATGTACTCAACTAATACGGACCAGATGCCTCTCTAAGGGCAACATAAGGACGTCTACAATACTGTGACTGAACATAGACAATTGTATTTAATGGGAGAAGACACTGCGCTTTCCGCACATAGAGAATCTGGAAAAAGATTGTTTCTTTCATTTAAAACTGTCTTTGTTATACTTAATTTAATTCCAATGCTGTTAGAAAGATGTAAATTATGTTTGAAATTTTTATTGTGACCCTATTATAAATTGTATTTTATAATATTAGCTTAATTTCACTATCTGTGACATAGATTTTTTTTGTAAAAACATCTGGCCACAATACCTGGTTTTAAAGTAAGGCAGAGAAAATACAACCGCCACACGCAAAAATTAAGGATATTTTAGTTAATAGACCCATTAACTATTTATATATCATACTTTTATATGTCTTCATAATTGCAGATGATATTAATATACTAACAATTAAAGAGTAACAATCCTAACACAAATTATGCCTGCAATATCTTAAAAACTAAAATAAAACATAAATACGAGTGCTGTTCAGATGCACTGAAAGGATTCCTCGCTCCAGTTAAGTAAGGCAGGCTTCTTGAATACCTGAACAATTCCTGTAATGCAGCACACTTGCCAGGCATAGATATGGTTTTTGCGTGCTTCATCCTTACAACTCCACAGGGTAACGACAAAGCACTACACAAGCAGCTACTGTTAAGTTACATCGCTATCAAAATGCTGTCGGTGTGAACATTTTGGTGCTAAGTTCTCGGTACTTGCTACAGTGTTTTTCTGCGTTTCTGAGTACTACACATCTGTTACTATTTTGTGATCTATGGTCTTGTCATTAAGGTGTCAGTCTACAATAAAAGTGTTGAATTTAAACTGCCAAAGTTCATTAACAGCTCCTAAAGGCCTGATTTGTGTAGACTTTAAAAAAATATTTTTAACATGCAAACAGAAACTCAACACCATGACACCTGTTCTTTTCTAGAGGAGTGTACCTGTATTTAAATGCCCAGAGCTGGCTTGTCTTATTATACTGTGTGTATACCAATTGAAGACTTTAAGCTACATGTTTGACAGTAAGAACCAGTTTCCAGTCATTAACTAAGCCTATATCACATCCATATACTAAAGTGGCTTTTCCAACAAGACATGGTTCATAATGGTACTACATTTAACTCCCTCTTGTATTAACTGGAATTTCTAAAAGGAAGATTAAAGTTCCTCCAAGACTATGGGCACTCAGGCTTAAATTAAACTTCGAGTTTGAAAGGTCAAATTGTCAGCTAGTGGAATAATAGGGACAATTCCAATGAAGACCCATAACTACTTTTTATGCCTCCATTGTCTGTTTTTATGCTTTCAGTTCCACTATATTATGGATTTTTTGGACCAGTTTCAGCTTTCATGAGCACCTGAAGTCCAGCTCTAACGAGGACGACACAGGTGACTGATATTAACCTCGTTAGTGAGTGATTACAGTCTCACTAGAGGACTAACACAGTTAGTCCAGGTCTTTGTATTTAAGAAAAAATATTTGGTGTTTTACACAGTCAGTTTTCAAGACACTACTAATTATTCTAGATTTAAACCAAATCCTGACTGAATTCAAATCCTGTCCAGGAAACTGGGCCTTTAGACTTCTAGACTGCTACAATAATATTAGCTTGCTAAGTCATCGCTACTAGAGTAAAATCGAGGCTACTCTACATTATTAAGCTGTTACCAGAATGTTTGCTTTTTTTGAGTTGTTTAGTAATGTTTCAATTGCATAACAATTACATATTTTTCAAAAGATGATAATTGAATTCCAGGTTGTAGTCTGATCCCTATTTTGTCTTCAAAATATTAAGATCCTAACCTTTCAGTCACAGACAAGAGACATAGCTTCAGGAGACTGGCAAGAGTTAGTGTTGAATTATACCTGTCAGGCCAATGAGAACTGCAGGCACAGAGGTCTTGCCTTGCGCCTTAAGTATAATTATGCCACTGCACGAGTTCATTATGCTTTTCCTTTCTCTTTACTTCAAGAGATTAGTCCCCATAATGAGACACAAACTCAAATTCTGGTCCTCGTAGAAAGCCCGTCATGAGCCTGCATCGATATAAAGTGGGGGTAACAAAGGCTTTGCCATGTTTATTGGCTGTTTCCAGAACTTTCGGAACGCTACATGAGCTCATTGACAGCAATTAGTTGAGTTTCTCCTGATAAATGTTTTTGAAGCTCTACCATCTGGACATAAAGCCCCTCCACTGTGCCACACACTATGTTATCTTTGGAGACGTCAGGGTGTATTTTCTCCCTTTCAAATATCAGGCATCATGGTCTCTTAGTGTATCCATATCCATATCATAGCCGGGAAAGTATGACTTCTGCTCCCTGAGGAGGAGTAAACAAGGTACAGAAGTGATTAATAAGTTCACAAATTAAGCATCAATTTCAACTCTATAAATGGTATGTTTTTGTTTAAAAAGAAGGCCTAGTTAAAGTTGACAAAATGTGTTTTTTTTCAAGAAGAAATAGCTGGAACTTGAAATAGTAATTTTAAACTTACTTAAAGTTCCATCAAAAGGTTAATAATGTTGTTGGTAATGACTTTAATGCTGGCAGGCAACTATTTTTTGCTGAGAGTTTAAGCCGTTCAAAAATGTAAGTGTAAAAATTACACATTGTGGTTTTATGCGGGTGATGTGCAGAACATTTTCTTGTCTGCTCCCAAAATTTCACCTTTCAGTGCACTAAGAGTTGTAAAATCTGTCATTATTGCACTTCGGTTTTTGTTTGTCTTTAATATATTAGATTTAACATGTTAATAAGTGAGCTTTAGAGGCTCTGGTGGCCACATTTTGTTACATTTGGACAGAGCCAGGCCAGCTGCTTCCAGTCTTGTTGCTAAGTGCTAAGCTAACCAGCAGCTGGCGGTCACTTGCTATTATTTTATGGTCCTCCTGCATCGCTGTATAGTTAAGTTTCAGTTGCTAACGACAACACTGATTCAGAGTGAATGAAGCAGTACAAATGTCCGTTATTTTCTCACCAGGTCTCTAAATGAACCTGGTCATTGTTAAACACATTTTCCTCTTTTACATATGACAGATGAATTTGTTTCTGTCAATGTGATGAGTTTGAACAACTTTAAATGAGCTCCCTGTTGCCAGCAATACTGTCACATAGATTTCTGCAGAATTGCTGACTCATTGGTGTCAGGCAACAAGAGGGAACTGAGTTAAAATAATTGGTCTTCCCACTGAAGGTTTTTGGCCTCCTCAGTGAACCATCATGAGCTTTGTGAAGAGCAATCTGAAAACTCGAATGAACCCGAGCTGTGGCGTGTGCCTCAGGGGAGTGTTAGGCCTCTCTGCTGCTGATCTGTCTGACTGGCCTTAAAACACCAAGTCTAAGAAGGTGCAATTCCCCAAAGCTATGTCTTGTCTCTTCATGATATCCTTCATGACACTGGTATTTTTATTTATATCTGTGTTTTAGTAAGCCACTGCATGATCACGAAAATCAATGTGAGTTCAAGCTTTCACATCGTAAATAGGCTTTCATGCAATTTATCTCCACAATGTCCATGGAGAATGTGAAAGGTCTCCATACCTGTAACACTCAACTTCACTTAATGAGCATATCTGAGGTATAGATTTAGACGTTGACTGAATACTATTGGATATGTAAGCTACTTCCACAAAATAGTTCTGAAATGTTAAATATATCATATCAAAGATCATACAACAAAGATAACAGTTACCTCATTGCAAAAAATATAGACTAGTGACATTTAGAATCAACTATCCATTAAATTCTAAAATATAGTTTAACTGAGACAGCATAGGGTTGCACAGTGACAGGATATTCATCTCCCAGTTAGAAAACAGCAGTAAGCTTAGCTGTTTTCCTTTTTTTTCTTTTCATTTTGGTATAATTACTGAACAGACAATAACATTGGAAAAAATTCAAATATTGTAAACAGTGTACCAGTACAAAAGCACATTTTGCAAGACGTGGTCAGAAAACACCAATACAGGCAGCGCTGACAGCTTTTACTCCTCCTCCATTGACTTCTCAATCTCCTTCAGCCTGCGGACAAACTCCTGAGCCTCCCTGTCTCCGATGCGAGCGTCCAGCATCCTCATGATTGGTTTCTCTGGAGGGGAGAGCAAACAGATGAGAGTAGTTCCCTCACCTGACACAAATATCACCAGATTGAATGGCTTTTCATGTTGTATTGGAGAAGTAATTGGAAACCCAGAGCTACACCCTCTGGTCCTCAAGAAGCCAATTTTATGTTTGTGTAAAACAAAAAAAAACTTGATACAGCCTGGAGCTATATGTACCGCTGGGTTTACTGCGAGACAGGTGGAGAATGACAGGCTGGACACTCTTGCCGGCTGCTGAGGCGTTCGGTCTCCCTGGCCAGCAGAAGTCGCTAAGAGGAGCCACGGCTTCACCAGCGAAGTCATTGGTGGATAACCAGTCATAGTCCATCACAGTGAAGGTCAAACAAGCAAACCTATGTCTGTACTGTTCAGGACTTACGTGGCTGGAATTCACAAAAAACAAACAAATCAGGCACAGTAAATACACAAATAAGAAGAAGGTGAGGGCGAAAGAGTGAAATAGTACTCACAAGGAAAAGATTTCGTCGAATACTGGGTGGAGGGTCTTAAGTTTCACTTGCGTGCGTTGACTCTTGGCCATAGGGAACAGGTGGTGAGGACAGAGTTCCACTATGACAAATGGGTCACTCAGACCTGAGGAGGACCAGAAAATGTGAGTGAAAACCCAACTCTACAACAACCTGTATTTTCTACTAAACTATTTTACCATTGGCATCCAGTGCCATGATATCTGCAGCATGCAGAATCTCCACCGTCAGTCTTTGTTCTGGAGCGTCGTAGTAGCACTTCACACTGATTCGACCAAAACGGGTATGTTTGAGAGTTTTCTGAAACATTAAACACCATTTTTATGAAAAAAATGATTTTCAATCAAGGATAAAACAGAGTGCTGTCCAATCAATACACCTTTGTCCACTTTAGGATGAAAATGACATTGGCGGCCTGGTAAGTTAAAACATACCTGTTGGGAAATCTTCTCCAGATAGTACTGTTCAATCAACTCAAAGGAGGAACATTTATTCAGCCTCAGCTCCTCATCCACGACCTAAAGAAGCATTAGTATGATCAGAAAATGACAAAGATAACTAACAGCTTATTTAGGAGGGCATACATTCTACACAAAATGGCAAGACATCCTACCTTGTAGTCGCCACTCTTCATGTCTTCCAAGGAAAGACCCTCTCCCTTGACATGGAAAAACTGCAACAAGGTCTAAAGCGGTAAAAAAGAAAAAAAAAAATATATGCGAGCTACAAGTTAATACATTCATCCATCTAATTTTGAGTGGTCTCAGCACACTAGAGAGATGTGTTGTTCACACAAACAGCATGAAACCTCTGGCAGGCAAACACAATATCTGTCTGCCAAACTCCAGCCCACTTGTATAGCATGCCATGACTTTTCAGGAAAATCTGTCACGTTTGCCGCCAGCTGGTTAAACTGGCATTCAAATATACAGTAGCTCCCACATTGTCATTCATGAGGGAACTCACATTGGCACTGAACTAGTACCTAGTGACTTCATAAATGTCTAATATATGCTAATGATTGCATGGCAGCAGGCATACAGAGCTAATTAAAGGATGATGGTAACAGTAGAGATGATAATCTTTACAGAGGTGACACCTCGTTCTAACATATTTGACAAAACAGGGCTACCAACTGATGTCCCTGGGGGCCCCAAGAACTATATGAAACAACCATCATAACAAAATGTTAACTTTTTTCTTCTCAAAACAATATTATTTATGTAATAATTGTTATCTGACAAAAACCTAGTCGGTAGGATGAGAGTTAAGTGGACTTCTCTACTACTCTTTTTAGTGCCACAGTAGAAATAGCTATAAACAGTAATCACTGACCTCCACTGTGTACTGGAAGCGGTTGTAGAACTCCACCTGAACACCCCTGTTTTCTGCAATTGCATCGAGGATCATCCGCAGCAGCAGCTCCCACATGCTTTGGAGAACTCTACGAGGCAGCAGACACAATGAGAGACCCACACGTTTGCTAATTACACCCCTCACTTAGCCTCATGTATGTTTTCAGATACCAGCTTGACAATGATATGCTGTAACACAAAACATGTATGTGGGGTGTTATTATTATTGCAAAGCTTACATTCATACACAGTCACAACATCTGAGTGGTTGTGGCTGCTGAGTGGTCACAGTTTGTACCTGGTACTATCAAATAAATTAATCTTTAAATTTACAGAAGAGGAAACAGTGAGTATGATTATGTAACTTGACATGACGATATGTCTGTTATGAAGTTACAAAAGTCAGTTTTGAGTGTGCTGGCATTTGTCCTGGTCAAAGTCAAATGCATGCTGATGATGCATTGTGGCTTTAATGGTTTGTTTGCAAAACTTGCTGTATGTGCCTGCTTTAAATAATCTTGTATTACGCGCCTGTGCCTTATGTGAGTTTATGTTGTGGATCCTGTCGTGTTTGTGTTTCATCGTTTTGTTCTGAATGTTTTCTTTAAAATGTTATCATTAGCTGCACAGGCACACCAAATGGAAATGAGCAATTAGGCAGAATGTTGCACAATTGTAACTCAGAATAGTTTATAAAATACATTGTTATTGTCCCTGTCAAACTGAAAATAAATGAAGTGGTATTCATAATGAGGAGAGAGGAGGGCAACATAATTACCTAGTCAGATTCGCCTGCACAAGGTTTTCAGTGAGGATGTTCATAGTTTCTTGTAGGTACTTCATAAGAGGGGACACAGCCTGAAAGAATGCCATTAATACACATTACCAAAGTATTATTGCTGCAAACATCACTGATTCAACAATGAATGTTGTGGAATCCACTTCTGGGCCTTACGTCATCATTGTTGATGGAGTCTGGAGACAGGCTTATGTGCTGGATGTACCTCCGCAGCTCAGGCAGCATCTGCACAGAAACATTTTGTCAGACTCGTGCATGCAGGTGCACATGTATACAAGTATGTGCACATGTGCATAATATAAACGTACAAAAAGTAACAACATCTTGCAAAAAGTTTATATATAAATACATAAAATGGTGCAGTGTATTTTTGCCCCATGCAAAACCCTCAAGCACAAAATATTTCCTCAAAACTCCATAACAGCAGCAATGGGTCATAAGAAGGGACTCATATTACTGAAAGCGTCACTCCCATCATGGCCACATTGAGATTACACGAAATTCAGGTATAGTAAGTTACACAGAAGTGATTCTTTAATAGTATTTCTATTGGTATAGTTTCTTTTTTCACGCTGAAGATAAAACATATTGCTGTTGTTGGGTGAAAACTCCATATCTTCATTATGCCAATTATTCAGAAAACTAAAAGGAAAACAGCCTTGTTTTTAGTGATGTACATGCATTTTCTTTTCATATTTCATTAAGTCACTGCTTTTACAAACCTCATATAAGGAGGTGAATCCATTCCCTTTAAAGCATAATGGAATTACAGGTTTCCACATGCAATGACAAATTGCTATTTATGTGAACCATGTCTCATACTTTCTAGTGTAGTTCGTCTGTAGGTATTCATGCTTTATGTACGACACCTTGTCAGTGAGCAGTGTGATGAGACGTTTGGCTTCTCTCTGTAGGTCCAGGTCCATGTTATACAGCTGCCCATTGAGAGCCTTGTAAACCTGATCCTTCCCCTCCACCCCACAGGACTCTTCCATGGCCCGCTCCACACCTTGCCAGTCCAGTTCACGGGGAAGTTGACCCAGGAAAATGCGAACATGCTCCGTGTTGTTCAGGGTGATGCAGAGCTAGCAGAAAGCAAGGAGGAGCAGAAGAGGAGAAACAGAGGGTAGAGGTGGAGAAACAAAGAAGGAAAAGAAGCAGGGCTACAGAGAAGTGAAGGGATGGGATGCAAGTGTAAATGTTTGACGACGACATGCAGCAACAGCTTTTTTTTGTGTAAACATATCTGATCTCCTGCTGAGGCCTTTGTGTTGCCAGGGAGAACACTTGCTGACATTTACTTTCTGCATCATTGTGTGCCCTCCCCAGTTCCGTCTTGCTACAGGCGTTACCTGCACTGTGAAGCTCTTGTGGTCTCGACCCAGCTGGTTCCTCTCAATCTTGCGTGTTATCATCTCTGAGTAGCACACAGCCTCGCTGCAGAAATTCTATGGTAGATAAAATACCAGTACTGTTATTACACTTAAAGCCTTGGTTTCCTTTGTGAATATATTACGAATCTTTTGTTTATGTATGTTAGTGCTCATAGTCATGTTTTTATGTGTGCAGGATGTAGGCTACATGAGTGTGGCAACACTTGAAGTCGCACTCACGTCTGTCAAACGAGTGATGAAGATGAAGGCCCCCGCAGAGTCTGGCCAGGCCAGCTGGAGCCAGATCTCGCGTACCTGGCTGAAACATGTTGTCACTTCCACTGCTGAAGAGCTGTGTTTGGCCTGCTGCAGAGGCTCGAGCTGTGCACAAAACACACAGAAGCAGACATGCAACATGCAACGTACATAGTGTGTGAATAATTCATGGAATATGTAATGACTATGAATATGGCTGTAATGTATTATTTTATTGTCTTAAAAGTTCACTAATACTTTAAACCAACCCCTTATTTAGCATCTGTAAGAATTATGTGAACAGTTAATAAATGTTTTATAACTTACAGTAACACACCATAACGTGGGTTGTAAGTGGCTATGAAGACCTATTTCTGAGTGTTTATTAATGTATTTGTCATCAATTGTACCTCCTTCTATGAATCAGCCATAGCTTAAGTATAAAGAGTTAATGAATGCTTGATAACACATAGTTGTAATCATATATTATTAAATGTCTGTGGTAGTACTAAACACATTTACAGTAACAGTTGCATGTGGATATTTGTGCATGTGTATAAACTGTTAATAAATACTTTATAACACGCTGTGTTGTTATAAAACATTTATTACAGTTTAATTACTGTATTAACAGTTAATTAATGCTTTACTACACATAGTAAATCATTTACAACACACTGTATATTTGTTTTAGGCCAACATATATATATTTATAAAAAATAAATGGTTGTAAATGAATGTATTAATACATACTTTATCATACACATTATCTAATAACCTAAATGCAGTCCAGCTCATAGCTATAAGCCGCCGCAGACCAACTTTGTTTTCATTGTTTACATAATTTCAAGGGCTAAAGCTGCTCACCTTGTCTGTGTCCACGGCTTTACAAATTCTGTCACAGGATCTGTCATGAACAATCTGCAGCCACTTATGAATCGAGGACTTGAACCAGTTATGAAAGCCTGTCAAGGCCAACATTTTAGCATCCCTGTTAGAGAAGAACACAAGTCCTTTTAATAAATTCAAAGCTGGAAGAAAAGCTTTAAGTCTCATCTCCTTGCTGACATTTCAAATAAGCACCAGTCAGAGCTTTTTATGCTGCTATATGAATTAGAGTCATTAGAGTCAAACTCATAACCAACTTGAGAGGAAGAAACTCCCGAAAGCCTTTGAGGATTTTCAAGGACATGAAGAGCTCAAAGATGGTCTCTCCCATTGTCTGAGTCAGTCTGGAGCTCTCCTGCTCCAGAGTCCCACAAACCCGCTCCATTGCTACATTTACATCATCAGCTACCTGAAGGAAAATGAAGAATTTGACAATGTGTTACCTGGATCAAAGTCAGCAACACTAATACTGTTTGACTGAAAAAAAAAAAAATAGTTTCAATTGCAAATTTTCACATACTTTTCAATGACATACCTGTTTCTCCAACTGCCTGTATGATATGCTGAAGAAATCTACTTTCACTGCACTGTGAGAACAAACACACAAATGATTTGAAATCAGTCCAGTGATAGATTAATGTTTCTGTGCCAGGTAGTCTAACATTTCTACACTGAGATGCACAGCATTGATTTTCACCTGTAGAAGAGTTTGTTGTACGTGTTCTGGGCTCTCTGTACGTCTGCACACACAGCATCAACCACCTGAACCAGCTTCTTCAGCTGCTCCTCCAGAGTCTACATCGTCAATACACAACGAACAACTTCCTGGATATCAATTCTCAAGCCGTAGTCAGTGGCATTACAAGATTTACTGATTTCTATCATTAGGATTTAATCAGTATAAACTTACCCCATCCTCTGGTTTATATCGTGCAATTAAGCCCTCGTACCATTCGGCAGTCCCTTTCTGAAATAATTACACAAATTAAGTTGAATTCATGGGTTAATTAAAGGTGCCCAGTGGAGTTTTTCATGTTTTTTACATTCCGTTTTTCTCACTAAAACACAATGTATGTATCCTTAAAGCTTATAGTGTTGAATACATTTACTACTACATAAAAAGCTTAACTTACAACCTCTCTCTTACTGGTCTTCTTTTCTTGGTCCTTTGCTGTTTTAAGTCCAACAATAACACCAACAGCTATTGGCCTACAGAACATTATTGCACTCTGTAACTGGCATTACGTGCATCATGTCAGCCCTGTTTTAATGATGCACTCACATGCTGCTTTCCTGCATTACAAACTAAACAGGGACCTGATCATCAAAACATGAATCTACAGTAAAGCTCCTCTGGTGATCAAAACTCCACAGGGTACCTTTAGGTGAACTTACTGTGAAATAAACTTGCACTTTCATTGTTACCTTGATAGCAGTAGTGATGTCCAAATGCAGTTCATTGCGAAGAGGACATACAGTCTTAAACGCCCGCATGTTTTGCATGTAGCCAATCCCCCTGGCATACGCAGACAGGGAGAAGGCAATTACAATTGAAAATTGCTTTCAGGTCACGTAAATGCTGGTTTCACATAATCCAATAACATATTCTGAGAATTAAATAAGCACAAAAGCTACAATCTCACAAAAGACTTTGCACTCTAATTGTATGCAGGATCCTGCATTATCGCTGCAGGAGAGGAGAGACACAACTTTAACTCTGTGAGTCACTGTGTGTGTGTGTGTGTGTTTGTTTCTGAGAAGTGTAGAAAAAATCTTGAGGTGTTGATCACTGAGCAGAGCTGGATTTCTTACTGGGGATGTCTCTTCCAAATTAGTGCAACACAGCAACATGAACTTCAATAATTTGCTGATTTTACTGGCTAGCATTTATGTGGAATAGACTCCCTAATTTGGTGCACTTCCCTGCTCTTACTTCCTTCTTTTGTGTGATGGTAACTCGAAGCTAAAACAAAAGCGGGGTCATTTCAGTAGATCTGTCCAAGACTTTTAGTCAGAGCAGAATATGTGTGCAATACAAACCAGACTGCCATCAAATTTAGTACAGATATCCATGGACTTCCATGGATTGTTTCTCATGATTTTTTGGACACCCTCTGGCCAACACATTGGTCGATGACAATCTGTCTAAAAATTCATGCCTGGATTTCCATGAAGCTCACTGTGGATATTCATGTTCTCAAAAGGATGAATGCTTGAATGATTTGGTGATTTTCTCATGCTAAAAGTTCCACATGTACATAAGCAATATTAAAATCTATATCATACAGGGCATAATACATGTTACGTGATGTAAATATATGTACGATATATTATATTATTGCTTCTATTGCTTAAGACCACAATATGTTGGCACACATAACATCTATTTTTCAGGTTTTATGAAACACAATTTGTGGTCAGAAGCAAATGTTTTATCATTTTTTATAAATGAGTAATGAGCAATGATTAAGATCTTTCCCTTTGAGTAAGGAGCCCAACACTGCGTCCACCACAGAGTATGGCTGACAGTTTGAAGTCTCTCTGTGTCTGCTGGGGTGAGATGTTGAGCGTGTTCCTGGTTATGGCAACACAGGCGAGTGCGTGATGTGATGTGATGGCAGTGTGATTTTACCTCAGCATGAGCTCGTAGCGTGTAATGGCAGCAGCGCTGGTGCAGGGGAAAACCTGACGCATGTTCTTCATCAGGCACAGGCAGTGCTCTGTGTACAGCCTGAAGCTGTCTGACAGCTGCCTCTCCTGGACACAGGAAGGGCCCTCAGTTATAGCTTCAAGTACACTGGCTGTGAGACATTTTTGGCTTAACCAAAAACCTTGATGAATGTCAGTGAAGAGCTAAGCTAATGAGGCGATTGTTTCCAGATGATGAACGTTTTTTTTTTCCTACCGACAGGCCGATGGTGGAGAACCTACCAGGTCGCCCCTCACAGCGGCGGGGTCCCACTCTGCATCGATGGTCCTCAGGAGGCGCAGCAGCAGGGAGTAGCACACCCTCTGGGTCCGATGGTGGCCACTGTAGCATTGCCAGCGACTGTGTTAAAAACAAAACATGCACATTTACATGATGCTAAAGCTTCGTATCTGATTTGATCAACTGTGTTGTGCCATTAACACTCACATAATGGCCTGTTGGAGAGGTGAGAGATCGGTTTGCACAGCATGATGAGTCAGTACAGTCCATGCAGGGGGACAAACCTGTCCATTCCAGTTGTAGGGCTCTCTCTATAAAATATATGTGGTGCATTACCATGTCACTTCGTTTGTTTTACAAAATGATAATATATATGAAAATATAATAATTATATATATATATATATTATTATTATAATTATAAAAACATTACCATAATCTAATGAACTATTAATTATCTAAGTAAGTAAATGTAACTACAATTACAGTTTACAGATAATAAATATAAGCAGCCCAAATCTGATGTTTTACACTAGAATCAGATCAACACATTTTTTTCAAACCAGAGTTCACCCACATTGAACTGGTTGTTCCATCTGGCTGCTGACATTTGAAATGTTCTTTCAAAACACTTTGGTCAGAGTGGAGCTACTCAAAAAAGCTAAGACAATCAAGCAAATCAATCATCTCAGGAGCAACTGTTGTCTGGTGCGACTGAGACGTACAGTAAGTACAGGAAAGTATGCGCTGTGCTCAGTGTGCTTCAGTTCATCCTGCAATTTACAGAATACATTTTCCTGCAGTCATTTAGTGGCCCCTAGAGGCCAAGCTGTTGGTGTTTTTTTTGCCAACTTATCAACTGAGGCAAGTCAACTAGGGTATCTAAATAACTGTATATAATAACAAATAACACAAAAAGAATAAAAATGAGAGTGATTCAATTATTACAATACAAACAATTAAAAAGTAATCAAAAATAAAAATAAAAGCTGTTGTATGAGAGTACGTAACAATAATCACAATAAGCTTTATTATAAAGGTTGCTTTGAATACATATCTGGAACAAACTCACCTTAACATGAGCATGCTCATACTCCACAATCTGGCACAGCAGTTTCTTGTGAATGGAGACATTTGAGTCTTTCTTAGACAAAGCTGTGTCTCTCTGACAGAAAAAAAGAGTGTTCAAAGTTGTAATTCTTCCCATCCTACACATGCAAGTATTCTGTATACTGAATCACTGTTACACCGTACAGACCTGGCTGGTGAAGAGCTTCAGTATCAGGTGACATTCTCCCTGAACCTTAGACGTACTCGATCGAGGCTCCAGCTTAAACCAGGTGTCATAGCCGACAACTGGGATCTCCTGCAAGAAGGAAACCAGTCAGATTGACGGCACTCGCATACTTCCAGGGAAATCCCTCACATCGCATACTTCACGGAATCGATATGAGGTTGTGTTTGATTTGTCTCAGCAGCTCAACCCCTCTGACTAATGAGAGTTTGTTTTGAACTTTCACACTTTGAACACTCACATTCAAAGGGATGTTGATGCATCCGAGGAAGTCATCTGCGTTCTCCTCAGAGCCTGATGATGCAGATCCATTTGAACGCACTGACTTTGCTATTTGCTTAAAATACCTTACAAGAAATGGCAGAGTGTGAGGAAGAATGAGTCTTGTTTGTTACAGTTTGAATTCATGTTTAATTCTACTATGAGAGCAATAATAATAATAATAACAATAAAAAACAGTTTTAGTCTTGTTTGCTTTTATCTGTGGCCATTTCATTATCATTTCATTTCCTGATAAAAATGACCTCAGATTTAAATGGAAATTGCTAATTTTTCCACCACAGGATTTTGGCCCGTTTGCCACTTGCTTGTGATTGACTTTCCCAGGTTTTCATTAGACATGTCTGCTATTTATAAGTCTTTTCATGACCTGACTGAACTCTCTGTGTTCTCTGTGTACACAGCTTTATTGACACTGGGCTTTCCTGTATGTGTCTTTCTTTAAGGTTGATACCAAATGATCCTCTTCTAATTAACAAGCAGGTTGGTGTCAGTATTTTTCAACAAATGTAGATAAAACTTAACTTAATTTAATTCAGATGGAAATGACCCTTTGATTGACAGGTTAAATGACTAATCTATTCAATGCTACAGGTCCAACTGGATGAATAAACTAATTACCAACTTATATAATTTGTGATTCAGTTGTACTTCGTCCCTACAAGAAAACAAATAACACTGCTGAAGGAATATCCAGCATTTCTTACCAAAGACGTATCGCATGGTAGTTACATCATTAAATTAATAGTAATTCAGGATGACACAACATAGTTTCTTCTACCTTCCCATTCCTCGAAGTCCACTGACTTCATTGAGCTTTTTGCAGGCCTCAGCAACAGACACGTCATCGTCATGATCCCTGAAGAAAAGATGATAATTCAGAGGTTATTACAACTGCTTATTTCCTGCAAGAACATGTTTTATTCTCTTTGCACAATAATTAATGGAACTGAAAAGTGAAGGAGATCTACAATCAAGACCCATGTCAGCATTTACTTACTCAACTTTTATTGGAGTCAAGAGTCAACAAAGCTTTGGAAAACTTTCTGTAACAGCTGAATAATGACTCCTCAACCTGTTATGCAACATGACTCACATCCAACCAAAACAACCAAAAGCAATCATTATTTCCATCATCCAACCTTAAAGATCCTTTTTGTTGGCTTGGCGATTGCAAAGTGAGTGTGTGCAACAAAGAAAAAAAGGAAAGATTGTTGGCTGACATTCAAGGAATTCAAGGTGTTGCTTCATACTAATCTTACCATATGTCAAGATGTAAGAGGTCATTGTGGACATCATCTATTTCACTGGGGAAAAAACAACCAAAAAAACAGGAAAGTCATTCATTCAGTTGTTGTCTCTGTGAGTAAATACTGACAATAAACAGCTCAATCATTTAACGGTCCTTCCACAGAGATGACAATGTGCTGCACTGGTCACATAACTAACAGCTTTGGTGTTAGTGTGAAACAAATCAAACTGTGAATCCTGCATGTCACACATATCACCATGTCCAGTACTCTTATGAAGTTTAAACTGCCGTACTCACAACACAAAGTGCTCGTTCCAAACTGGGTTGAGAGTCTCCGGTTTGACCTCGGTCACCTGGATGCACTTGGCAGGTAACACCTCCTTGGTGCTGGAGCGTTTCTCCAGCTTCTCCTTTCGCTTCCTGAAACTGAACTTTCTCTCCTTCTTCTCCTCCACCTCCCGCGGGCTCTGGCCCACCAGGATTCCCAGCATGCAGTAGGGGTCGCTGTACCCTGGCAGTGTGACACATAGAAAAGGTTATCACAAACGAAACTGCTTATATCACCCTCCAGTCAAGGACACCCTGATGGTGCTGTTACAGAAGCCTTGGGCTCATTTGTGATTACAATCAGTATTTTGGAAAAGTTCTCATTAGTGTAATGAGTGCGACTGGTTGACACTGGGTTAATTTGAGATTAATTTCACCTTGCATGGAAGGTGGAGTAGTCGGCAGTGGTCGGGGGAAGGAACAAACAGACACAATACTAGAAGTACAATGTTTGACAGATTGCGAGACAGCTTTTTTATTAATCTCTTACATATTTAATCAGGTACCAGTTATTATAAATGGACTGAAGGGGTTGATGTGTATGTGTATGTATGTATATACATATATACAGTATTTTGATCACTATGGCGGCATTTTTATTTGAACACGTTTTTTTTTACAGCAATTTCATGTAAATTGGCTGTCCAACCCAAAATGTATTCCCATCTCACAGTAAAATACAATTCAAAAAACCCTCACATTATGCAGCTCTCACATAATTACATGCATACTGTTAATGGAAGATGAACAGAAGAAGAAGATATTCACATCACAGAAACTGTGTGTCAGACTCAATTGGAATGCTTATCTGTGCAGATTTTATTATAAAATAGCTTCAACAATTTGTTTTTTGTTTCTTATCAATCTTATTGTAAAGCATTTGTCCTATTGTATGTTGTACATGAAATGAAAGCTAGTAAAATCTTAAGTCTGTTCATATACATAGAAAATAAATTGGAAGTGAGACATAAATTGGAAAACCCAGTCATTTTCCTTTTTTTTGTTAGGTTTTTATTGTCATAGGAGAGCAACTGCAGCTCCTGGCTCTGAAAACGGATCTGTTGTGAAGTACCGGTGTTTTTATTTCATCATGACGACCACAAAAAGTCAGGAGCATGTTGCATATATCATCACTGCTGGTCAAACCGGCGAAGGCCTCACTTATCCTGAACAACCCTATTGCCATGAAGTGCTCAAAGCTACATGACGTTAGCTGACAAGAGGTGAATCACTGGGAAACCTTTTGGGCAAGTGCCCTGAAAAGCTTTTCAATTGCATATTTTTGCTGGATAAGGCATATTTCACAAACCTTTTTTTTCTCAATAGAAAAAGGTTATTTACTGCTGGTGATGTCTCACCATTTGCATCCTTGGCCAACAGATTCTTTGCTTTCATGACAGAAACCCTCATGGAAAAATTGGCTCGCTATGAAGAAAAAAAATAATCTGTTGAAAATGCAACACATCAAGGTCATCACAATGTATTTTCTTTAACTTGACTCTCCTGTATCTCCATTTAAGTAAACATCAGCATGCATTATAGGGTAAGAATGTAAAAAATTAATTCCTGCATGCTTCATCAGGTATCTTATATACTGGCTTTGTGAGTCACGAGGAAGGTAGAAAAACTAAATGTGAATATGAGAGAATATGAGATATGAGAATATTTAAATGAAAAAAAGTGTCACTCTAGTCACAACATTTCCAGCAGCCCACAGTTCTTAACAGAAATATTTGAAAGATCCCTGGCAGTCAAGTAAAAGGCACAAAATCATACAAAATGGGGCTTTCAGGAGTTACCACTCTGACTCACAGGAAGGCGGTATATGTAAGGGTATAAGTGGGTCTTCCGCTCTCTGCGTGTTACCGTTTACACTATTTTGCTGCATTTTGGGCTCAGCGTCGCCCAAGACGATTGTGATTGGTTTAAAGAAATGCCAGAATGGTTTTCCAGCCCTCCCCCTGTACCAGAATGATAATGGGTTCAGCCAGACCTTTCTCTAGCGCTGGCACACCCATCAAACAGAGTGTGGAGGTAGGTCTGGCTATGCGAGACTGAGGAGTTACAGGTCTTTCATCTCACAACTCTCCATCCGGCTGTGGCTCTCCAGGCCATGCTTTCACCTTATTACTACTGAACTGTTCACACTATGAGCATGAAAAAATCAGTAAATGCACTAAAACACCATTGGTGGCGGCACAACTGAGGATTTACTGAGGCCTCTAAATCTGCACTTTGTGACCTCTGAGGAGATCTGTCTATTGTGTGTTTTATTGACTTAAGAAGTACCAGAGGCTTTGCATGTTTTAGCATATTTACCAAAAGACACATATTGTATACTTTTGCCATGTTGTTGTATGTTAGAAATTTTAAAGTACAGTATGTTTTCTATTGTTGCAGGCACTGATTGGTTTCCATTTATTTCTGTATTACAGAATATGACAGTATATCAGGAAGCTCTTTAAATTTGCTTAAATCCTGAACTTGTATTGTTACTAGATAATGCAGAGCATTTGGTTCAATCGGTACAATTAAACACTATCAATATAATGTGTACAATATAATTACAATGTTAAAGATGTAAAACACTAATGCAGGGTTGATGTTCAGCTGGATTACACAACTCAAACTAGTTTTAAGAGTTAACAATTTTTATCCTGAAAATATTGTAATGGAAACAGACTGTGGGAAAAACACATGAATATCTAAAATTGTACATCATGTATTCAGAAATGTTTAACAAACTGTACATAAACTTAAGTCAATTAGCTAAAACATAAAAAACATCGGTATGCTGTTTGTGAAACATTGACGAGCGACTCTGTTTTACACTTACACTGTAAAATCTACTGGAATCAAAATGGAACTATCTTACATTGCAAGTACTTAAACCTGAATGCTGAAAACTTCACTATTCACCAATATGTTGTATATAGTCAACAATGCAATACTATTATGTCAGCACAGACTTGTAATGTACAACAGTACTATAGCTCCCAGTGCTACAGTATATCTGAAAGATACTGTTTGACAACATTTAAATGGACATTGACTCATGTACAAAGTGTCTCACCTTGGATTCTTGAACTTTTTGGAGAATGATGTCATGTTCCTCTTCACCCATATCAAACATCTGGAGAGATGGAAAATGAGACAGTAAAAAAAGCTTTTTCATATACAAATGATAAATCCACTACAACACAACTGAAATTCCTTTATATAATATTTGGTTCAGTCGGAGCCCCTGTTAACACCTAACCATCTACGAACACGACACATATTGACAAAAGACGGACATAAAAGAGGCTACAATCCTTTGCACGACATCATCTGAATGGATGTAATATCACAGCAGAAGATCAGCACACAGTGTGTGCTGAGCTTTGATGTTTAATCAGGTTTGAGCCAAGAGCATCTGCTCAGATTCTTAAAGCCTGCTCACAACAAATAACACTCTCTATGTGGCTATCATAAGTGTTACTCACAGAGATTTAATAGAGCTCAGAAAAGAGATGGATGGATGGATGGATGGATGGATGGATGGATGGATAGATGGATAGATGGATAGATGGATAGATGGATAGATAGATACCTTTAGCAGATAAGCAAACAGCTCTTCGTCACTTTTCACATGTTCTGATGAAGGCACTCCCACCCGGTTGACCACCGTGTACACAGCTTCCTCATAAAGAAGGTCCAGCTACATGAAAACATAACCCACTTAATAACAACCCTTCAAAAATAACAGCTCACGCTCGTTTGCCTTCATGCTTTCTACTGCACATCAAAAGCAGTTATTGTGACTTTCCCGCTGAAATACGATGTAAAGAGGAACGCTGAGCCGACACACCTCTGTCCTGCTGATTCTGTCGGGGATAAAAGCCTGGTCCACATGCTCTTGGGGCGGCGGCACTGTGCAGGCCCCTCTTTGGCACTGTGAGGGGATGGAAACAGTTCAGCCAGAAATAAAAAGCTTCTTTTCTTAAGGCTGTGTTGAATAGGAACTGGACAGAGGAGAAGCTGAGGTCAAAGTAAGTTTAGATTGTTCAGATTTAGATTGCCTTCCAGTGGTGGAAGAAGTACTCAGAGCTTTTACTTAATTAAAAGTGCCATGACATAACAATAATGCACAAATACTCTGTTACAAGTTAAAGTCCTGCATTCAATATCTTAAGTAGAAGCACAGATGTAGCTATATATCTATATTATATCTGACATTATTTGATTGTTGATACCGATGGAACGATTTGTAAGTAGCATTTTACTGCTGTAGCTGGTTGAGGTGGAGCTCGTTGGAACTCCTTCATTTACAGTATTAGGTTTGTGGGTAGCAGTCCAGTGGTTCCAAATTTAGAATCAGACCCTCCAAAGGGTCTCTGGGGAGTCTGGGGATGATTAATGGGATTGTTGTTTACCTTTACCAAATATCTTTCCACTACTGCTACGAGGCCACTTTATCAACAGTGCACCAACCAAAATCAGAAGACTCATTCTTAATTGAAACATCCACAATAAGGAAAACAGACATATTATGTCTTGCCAGTAGTGACATGTAGTGTGGATGTTTTGCTTTTTGCTTCTTTTTTTACTCCCGTCTTGCAGCAATTTGGAATTGAAGACATCACTTGCTCTCAGCAAAGATGTTAACACAGCATCATTGCCTTAGTGGTGGCAGCAGGAGGAGCTGAACATTGCCATCTACAGCAGCTTGTCACAGATGAGCCTCCAGTCTTCTGAACACTCAGCTCAACCAAACCCTTCTGTCTACAAACGTCATACTGGCCATGACGGTGGGCTAAATGACAGGACTGAGGCCTACTTGCTACACCAATGTGATTCAAGTGTGTAACAGATGGAAAGGTGGAAGTTGGGTTGGGGTTACCTCATCCTGGGCAGCTCGCAGCATGTTCTCCTGTTTCTGAAGGATGGCATTCACACGCTCAAAGAACTCCACGCTCTCCTCGGAAATCCTGCCAAGAGGTAGCAGATTGACAATTCATCTCTAAAAATAGAGATGAAATTCTTGGGAAATATGTAAATTCATGAGAAAAAGGGAGGTGAAATGTGTTGTATGGTAGACAGATAAATCATCTCATTAGTCGTAATTAAAAACAAAGTGGGAATCAGTGACAGTGGTGGTATCATGCTGCATCCTGTTCCTAAATAAAGATAATTCCTATTTATGTTGAACGACTGGACTCCATCACCTGCAGCTCAGCTTCAACTTGCTATAAATAGCTGTTTTATCTCATGCACTAAAAAGCAAAGTTAGTCTGGACCAAACCTCTCCAACATGTCTGCACTCTGCATGAACCATGTTAATCTACTATGATGGGCAGGGATGTGTGCAAAATGCAAATGATGTTTTCTGCTTCCTCCAGGTGTGAGTGAATCCCTGGACTCCCGCTGGCCCCAGTTGTCATGGTGATACAGGCACATTCTGGTGGGAGTGGGGGGAGGGGGTGAGTAGCTGGTTGAACACCTTGGGATTCCCCTAACCACCTTCACCCCCAACTCTAACCCCTCGCAAATCTTCACCGGGATTCTTTCTCCCTCTAGCAGAGCTGCTGGGATCCGCCATGCCCCATCATGTTGCCTACAACTCCTCACCCCCCCCACCTCCCAGTATCTCTCTCCTTCCTTGTCTCTCAGCTAACCCCCATCACATTATACAGAGGAGACGACCACAGAGGCCCTGTCACGCTCCTTTATTAGCGTCATCGCATCACAGCAGGCGTGTGGCAGCCCATCCCAGCACCCACTGACTCTCGCCATGGTGGAGAAGCGGATGGCAAACCCATGAGGTATTGATGAGGACTAATGGCAGCCATGCTGCGAGAGTTGGTTAGGTTTCCACTAGTATCAAACCCAATAAAACTTTAAAGGTGGATATATTCAGTTAAAATGATTGAAATCTTTTAGCAATGCCAGACTAACTGTAAATAATGTAATCATCCAGGGCATTCTCATATTCAGAAATCTGTCCCGTCTTTGATCAGTCAAACATCTTGAGGATTTGTCCAGAGTTTTGGGATGACGTGTTTATGAGCAGAAACAATGCCCAAATTATTATTATTGCCCAGTCAATTCTGATTTGATACTTCTAAAAAAGAAAACTGATGCTGATATCTTTCAACCTTTCTCTCTCACTCTCACACACGTATGCACACACACGCGCCACCAGAATAACAAACTGATTTGATGTTGCTAGGAAACAAGTCCTGTTTTTTTTTTTTTTTTTTTTTTTTTT
>JAVQJD010016473.1:0-32390 GCA_036023655.1 Nannoperca australis | reverse complement strand
ACCACTCTGTTGTCAAACTGTTTGTCTACATTCAGCCTCTTTGTCTCCATCTTCGTCAGCCTTTGACTGGATGAGATGGAAGCAGGCTGCGTGAGGAAGTAAAGATGTCCCACCTGCCTGCTCCTGCAAAACATCTCCAGGAAGAAGCAGCTCCCCTCTTCAACAGTGACAATGATGCATTATGGACTGTATTAATCAGAGCCTACCAGACACACTGGCAGTGGGGGGTGCATGCTTGCTTGAGTGAGAGTAGGCATTAGTCTGTGTGTACAGCATGGCATTAAAACATATATTTCAGACTATCATATAAACCCTGTGGATAGATGGGGTTAAAATGCTGCAGCCTAAATACAAAGACCTACATTTAGAAATACAATTAAGGGATTTATTTCTCACACCTGCGCCATGAAATAGGAACGTGCACATGCATTGGGACTAAGGGCAGAGCTCAGTGAAACTTACCTCCCCAGCTCGTCCCCAATTTGGTAAAATTCCTCAACATTTTCCTGGTTGAAAACAGCCATGTTGTCCAGGCACTTCCTCGCCTTTCCCCCGACCGCAGGCATGTTCCTCCGAAACGGCGCACCGGCTCTTCACAGCGGCACCATCCCCACCAGCAGCCTCCGGTGTGGGCTGGGCTACAGCCGACAACCCCTCCTCATGTTAGAGACTCCAAACCAAAAAGGAAAAGGAAAAAGAAACCATTAGACCTCGACCATGAAACCTGACTGCAGCTGTTGGGAAAAGGTGGATTCAGCCAACAAAAGGAAGCAAACTGACGGAGCGGTGAACCTGCAGCTCCGGGGCGCCGCCACGGCTCCTGGAGCTGCTCTCTCCTCCCTGCCCCGACTATCTCGACCTGTCTCTACCCTTCTTTGTTAATTATAGGGCTACAACAGCTTCCAGTGTCTAAGATAACAGGTTATATATCCATAACTATGTCACCACCGGCTGGTTAGGAGGGGACAGCGTGGTGTAGCCATGGGAAACTACTCCTCCTCCTCGGAGTCCAGGAAAAACACTGCTGTGTGGTCACATATCGTCTTCTTCATATAATGACCCGAGAGGACCCGGGACAGGTGTTTTTACCCAGTTTAAGTCTGCACTAATAACTCACAACAAGAAAAACCTCAATGAAAAGCCAAATAATTCCGCGTTTCCTACACGAACACCACGACTCGCCCTCTGCGTGTGCATGTAGATACACATACATACTCCCCAGCAGAGCCGGGGACATGGACGGCAGCGAGTTTGGCGTGGATGTGTGTAAAGTATCTTACAGTCCGCCGGTGTGTGTCCCGCTGCCAGATGTGGCCGAGATGTCATGCGTTTTGCGGGAGCCTGTGAACCCGGTTTGGCTCACGGAAGACAAAACGCTGGCTTGAACGGGAGAAATCAACGTTAACAATGTGAGGCAGTCTGGTCCTGGTGCTGCGTTCAAAGTCTATGGGAAATCTGGGGGATATACGTTGGGTTAGAGGACGCGGCCATGGGCAGTTCACGTTTTACTGTTTACAAAAAAAACGTACGTGAAACATACATGAAACCTAGAGATTAATTGTGTCCTTTCATATAAAAACGCAAGGAAATTGGGGCGGTTTTGCCTACAGCAGTTTTTCAACGAGCAAGCCGTAATTCCCGTGTTTTTATCCCGCCGTAAATGCAGCATCCGTGTGTGTCAGCTGGAGACGCAGCTCTGCTCGCAGGAGGGCAGCAAAGCTTTCACTTTTATTTGGATCAGAGTTAAGTAGATCATTTGTGACCTTTTTTGTAGTAAAAAGGTTAATTGTGATGAAGTTATTTATTGTATTTTGGGAAAGATAACATCTACAAAGCAAAACTGTCGAAATCCAAGCGATTTCTTCACTTTTATGATGAATTACAACAACAACAACAACATTAAAAGTTAAAAATAAAGAATGTATTGCCTTGTAACATTTGAGATGATCAGATGACCAGTGTTAGTTCATGTTTTAACTGTCTTTCTTCACTTGTCTGGTCTTGTTGATATATTGCATACCTCATAAATAAAGCAGCCATATAGTATTTTAACGTTAGTCTAGTCTAGAGCACATGTTTGACCAAGGCTGGACACCCAGCGAATCAAACCATCATCACCTAAATTCAAAGAATCACACAAACATTTATCAAATATTACTGATCTATAGAGAACGTATTGCCTTGAAATGACATAATGATGTTTAAATTCCAAGACAATTACACAAGAAACATCCGAATAGACTCGATAAAACTCTTGATGAGGTCCAGAAAAAGACAACCGGTTGCTATGATTTAAACAGACAAATCAAGTAATTCATTACAAAATGTTATATAGATAATATCCATTCAATAAATTCATACACAGTTTTTGATCCAATATTTCTCCCTTTATGTTCAGAGGAGTTTATTTCTCATAATTTTGGACTCAAATTTCCTTCTTGCATCAGTCTGGGAAAGTCTTTCCAGTGATATACGATACATACGATGCTCATTTTCAGCCACAACATCATGAACACCCTTTATGCACCGCTGTCAGCATCACATTAGATTACATACTGCACAGAGGACTGCTTGTGTAGGTAAATGGTGCATGAAACATGTACTGCTTGAGCCAAAATAAATCTCCACAGTTCCAGCACAATGAGCAATGAGATTCTTTCTGTGTTACACAATAATTGGAAACATCAGGCTGCTGTTGTGCGGTGTGGAAGAGATGTTACTGCTGCAGAAGAGTTATTCCACCATCTGCTGGTGACGAGCTGCACACATATAAAGAGTCACACTTCTCTGCTCACAAACAAACATCATAGTTTCCATCTTCTGGTCTTCTTGTACAGGAGAGATGTAACCTTGTTTGGTCAAATCTGCAACAAATACAGAACTGGAACTTTATTTCAGGAGATGAAGAGGCTTATTGTTGTCCAAAGCTTCCTGCACCAGCAGCAGGTCCACACTTACTCTCTCTACAGATATTATACCAGGACACTATATACAACATGTTGAAAGAGAAAGAAAGAAAGCCTGTGGTGCATTACTCTAAATGGAAATGAAAGTCAAAGCTGGTACAGCTGCACAGATAATGCATGTTGATCTTTCAGATCTTTTTATTGCAGTACAAAATGATACAAAATGATTATCAGGAAGAGCAGAGCCTCCTAAACACTACATTCTTCACCATGCTGAGAAATAGTCATCAAAAGTCTCTCGTGTTACAGTTTCTTCAGGGCTAGATATACAATAATAGTGATTATAACGATACATATATAATGTTTTCATTATGGATCAAATTTATTTTGGACAGTACCACAAAAATACTGTAAAAAGATGATACGTTAGTGGACTATGTAGTAGCCTCTTAATGCAATTTTCAAAATTCAACCTGCGATTTGCAACATGAGCTCATCACGACACATTACACTAATCAAAACAAATGCCATACTTCTGACCCATATATGAGCAAACAAGAGTCCTGCAGGAGATGCATATTAATCTGCTGTTTGCTTCCACCATCTGTGATCTGTGTGTGTGTGTGTGTGTGTGTGTGTGTGTGTGTGTGTGTGTGTGTGTGTGTGTGTGAGCAGCGCTCAAATGGCTTCTGTGAAACAGGCCCCAGTACGATGAAACTGTTAACATCAGACACAAAACTGGAGTAACTAGCAGACGATTCCTCAGAACACTGAAAATATGCAACAAGACAAAAACTAAAACTAAACACTTGGTGAATGTTAGATGCTTCTTGTGCATGTTCAAACTTTGAAATATGTCCGTACAGAACACTTTACAGTAAATAATAAGTGTGCTGTCAGTCGTGCAAACCGGCTTCTCCACACTGACCTCCAGCATCCGATTCTGTTTGATGAGCAACAATTTTACTTTAGAGTAAACTAAGACACGCAGAATCTTAGAAAAATAAAATCTTTGGTTCAGCTCCAGGGTTAGGGGTTAGTACGTTCACTTGTGGGCAACAACTGACTGAATCGCACGCTGGTGAACAAAGATCTTCATCAAGTGTAATTCAAAGTGATGAGTGTATTAAAACAGAAACTGCATATCCATGGATACCATGAGACATGGAAAAGAAAAGATATGGGCAAATATCTCTTTTGTCCTCCTCCGGTCGTACTGAAACAACGGACATGACAGTATAAAATAATGTGTGCTTGCTTAACTTAAAATCATTGCTAGTCCATGACTGGGTTGCATAAAACTTGCTTTTAATAACATCATTATACGTTATATATCACGTTCTTCTTCTCTCATAATGTAATCCTTTCCTTTTAATATGAAATACTCATGTTAGGTGATATTTCACACTACAACCTGAGGAACCAGAGAACGAAACCAGCCAGATAACGGCTAAGAAACACTGCTTTTTTAATTAGTTGTTAAGAAATAGTGCTAACCACCAAGTTGATTGTCATACGTAAAGTAACGAGCTTGTTGCTAAAGCAAATATATGATTTAGAAATAGCATGATGTGATGCAATATCTGATTAACAGTTATTAAAACGAGGTGTGAACCTGATATATGCAGCGCATGTAAAAGCCCACGGGAATCGTCTAAGCAGAGTTTTTCAGACCATAAAACTGCACTGAAGACGATAAACTGGCAACTGAAGGACATGAACCCAAATGTGTCCCTGAAAGGATTAAAGGGCCACCCAGTTAACTTGTAGTGTGTGTACAGTACGACCCACCTCCCAAACAAAGGTACACGTGGTTGATTTTCCTACAGCGATTAGATTAGTTCCTACACAAACATTGTGCATGTTTCTTTTTTTGGTGGTTTGCCAGCAGTCCGTGATGATGCTAAATCAGGTCTGACGGTGCATTTAAGACACACTGTGGTGCAAGTATTGAACTACAGTCCCTCTGAACTGAATCTAGACACCATCTGTCGACATCCACGTACACAAGGCTTGAGTCAAATGTCAAATGTAAACCCAAGACCTTCAAACTGATGCACCTTTTACACATTTCCTGCTCCTCTGTGAAGCTGCACTGTAGAAGAGTTGTTACCACTCTGCAGTAAGACTTTCTTTATAAAGAGTTTATCAATTAAAGCCGATGACTTACAGACCAGGAATACGCCATTAGAAAGAGCAACTTTTGGGTTGCCAGGTTTCCTCCCAGAGACCAAAGACATGCAATTTGCATAGGCTCCCTGCGACCCTACACAGATGATTGGATGGATGGATAACTTATTCATTGTGCTGGAATCCATTGGACAGTTTGACTGCATAAATAACATATTTTAAACAATAGGCAAAACTATTTTAATTCCAATTCTAATTTCCTAACACGTCTAGGAATGTCATGACTGAGGGGAACCCTGTCCTGAGCTTTTTAATGCAAACTTTATTTTTTATTGGCACCACTCTCTCACATTTTATTTAACTGTCTATATAACAACGTTTGAGCCCTTAAAGTAGAAAGCATGTCTCACTGCACAGCGGCACTGCGGAGTGTAATTTAATGTCCCTGTGTTTTGAGCGCAAATCCAAAACACGATCTGCTCCACAGAAGAAAGCAACGAACGACCCTGGAGATTTGTTTTACTTTCCCAAATTCATTTGAAGTTGCATGAAATTCTTCCAGCGCACAAGAAGTGATGAAACCAAAACACACCGTTAGAAGAAACGGGCCAACGATGCTGAATCAAACCAAAAAAATGTGTTTTTTTCTTGCCTCCTGTCTGTTGAGAGAAGCTTACGACACATTTATTATCTTTCAAACATTCACTTATCTCCCACAGCTGTGTGGCGCTGCCAAAGTGCTAACTGCTTGTGCAGCTTTCAAAGTGGGAAAATAAAAAGGCTTTAAAAAGACACTTAAAGTACAAAATTAAAATATTTTTGATGCGAAATGGCTTTGCTGTTTACATCCTGTGTACAAAGCTCTGCTGTGCATCTGGACCCCCAGAGTTAAGGAAGTCTGGGAGTCTGTAAACATGATGACACTTCTCTCATGACATGTTTCCCTTCTGTGGGAGTTCCTATGTGAAAATGAATCATCCTGTTACTGTAAGATTTAAACTGTTGGCTCTGCATGAGGCATGTTTTACATGAACACTCACGATCTAAGAAAAGTAATCCATACACCCATCAGAAGGGGATACACGATTAAAACATGACATGCATGGAGCAAAAGTCAAGTCATCTCTCACAGGACGTTCTCTTGAAAGGCTGAAGTTCTTCATGGTAACAAATGTACAAATAGGAGCCTTAAACACCTCCGACTGCCAGTGGCATTATTCTTTCTCCCAGATCTTCTCCAAACACCCTCTCGAACCCGCTGTCCATCAGAGAGCAGGATCTCTGATAGTCCTGTACATCTGCAGCGATGTCACCTCCACATCCGGGACCTTGGCATTCTGGGGGCGTCCCGTCGGGCTGTATCCAGCCGACCGTCCCATGGGACTGAAGCCCGTGGTGGTGCGACCCACGTTGGTGAGGCCTGAAGATCTCGACCCGGCAGGACGCCGCAGGAAGCGGCCCGATGTCACCAGGTCCCCGTAGCCCTGCGCGTGCGAGAAGGCGTAGCCTGAACGGCGGGAGCTGGTGCGGCGGATGCGGGTGCGTCGAGGCGGAGGGGAAGGCGTTGCTTTGGCCTGTCTCACCTTGAACATCACCTGAACATTCGGACAGAAAGTCATAAATGTTCAAATGCTGCTGGATGCGGTTTGATGTGTCTGTCCTGAACTCACTGTGCTGCAGTCAAACAAACAAACTGTGATTACACAGGGGATGTAGGGGCAAATACTTTGGCCATCCCAGTAGTGCAACATAGAGCAATTTTGTTTTTATTTGAGGATGTAAACAGGAAGTGTAATGTTCACTTGGCTTGGCTACAAAGACTATATTTGTTTACATTTTGGCAAATTAGCACCATTAAACGGATGCTGAATTAGCCGTTAGCAGCTCCTGCTTACAGTGTGCCCATGGAAGTACAGACGACTGTCCCTGAATTACTTTGATACAGAAGAAAACTCAAAACGTGATTATTCTTAGCCAAGTTCTGGAGTAACAAGGAGCTGCCTTTGTTCCTGTGATTTTGGAAAGTGAAAGTCACAATGACACAGTTTGAAAACTAGTCTCCAAACTATTTCTTAAAAAATCAAAAATCTAAAAAAAGGGAGTCGTGAGAGTTCAAAGCAGTGCATCTATAACAAGCTGTATCTTAGCGAGCGTGCAGCGGTCCAGCGCCGAGTGCACAACAGATCCACGTGTACCTTTTCATTGATGGTGGGGCACAGCTGAATCCACAGGAAGCGGGAGGTGACCACAGGAAGGACACACAGGATGGAGGTGAGGAGGATCGTCAGCCAAATGTTGGGCTGATTCAGAGAGTTTCGGGCTGTTCCTGGACACACACACACACACACACACACACACACGTAAGCTTGTAAACTTGTTGACAGAACTTTCTAGCTTATCTGATGAACACTACTGTACATGGCCCAGGGTCTGTTCTGTTCAATGCTGCTGAGTGAGTTTGGAAACTTTACTCAAAGTAAAATTGAATTCTTGTGTTTTTCTAAAGTTAAACTGTCTGACATTTGACATTTTTGGTCTTGGAAGCTCGACATCTAGACCAGAGAGACACATTTAAACCTGACCAAAACAAACGCCAACAGCAGGTCAGAAACCATCGTGCACCACGCCTGTGTCGATCAGTGCTACACTTAAGTACACACTGCAGTTAAATACAAAAGGAGAAAGAAATGCCAGTGTTCTCATGGCGTCCATATTAGAGGGCTTATCTTTAAGACATTTACTGTGGGAAGACATTCATGTACAAGGTTACAGACGGTTGTTTGGGCCCACACACGTCCTCGATAGGCATGGGTTGGATATTGTTTGCCAAAACAACGCCTAAATCTTGATGTCAATAGCAAAAGGATCCAGTTTTTGATGCCTGACGTGGAGGCTTGTAATGTTTTTCAATTCAACAGAATAAGCAAAACTAAATTTGTCTTGACACAAAGACTTAATTTAAGAAAATTATTATTTAAATCAGGAAACATTTATTTAAAGAATAAGTAACTGGGACTAAAAGAGTGGTCAAGCATTTGATGCCAGCTTTCAGTACTTGACAGAAACATTTTGGTTGGTACCGAAAATGTGTCGAAGCTCGGCTCTACTGATCACATGACCTCGGTGACGCACTACGACAGTATATTCAAAGGGCAGAGAATGATGCAAGACATACAAACTTCAGTTCAGACTCATGTGAATGATCTCTCTGGAGAATGAATCCTCGCATGAAAGAATGAACAAAGCTTTTCTTTGGGAGCGGACCAACAGAAGTGAATTGTGCAGCCTCCGGCCCGACGCTGCGTCTCACCTATGAAAGGGAAGGCTGTCGGCAACGTGAGGAACATGCCGTTGCTGTACATGGCGAACGTGACAGCAAAGTACATGGCCAGACTGCCCAACACGAAGAAGGTGTTCACCGCCGTCCAGTAAGACATCTCCAACCCCAACTGCAGACACAAAGACATGTCATTCTTTTTATTCTAAGCTTGGAAAAATGCAAAAGACAAGACTATGGGAAAGAAAAGGCTCCTCGTGCCTGGATGCTGACGGCAAACAGCAGACACGTCTGGGTGAGCAGGGCGAAGGACTGGTAGTCGGCGATGTCTTTCCCGTCGCCCCGCATGGTGTCGTGCATGGCGGCGTAGGGGATGAAGAAGAGCACCAGGGAGCTGTAGCAGCTGTGGAGGGCGCACTTGAAGAAGGCCTTCTTGCTGAAGTACAGGTTGCGCTGGCCAGGGACGTAGAGCTGAGGATGCTGGAAACTCCACATAGGGTTCACGTCCTGGACAACAGGCAGAGACCAAGACATGAGGCCAGCTGTGTACAAACAGCCAACAAATAACGTTCATTATATCCAATCAGCAGTTACCTGATCAAACAGACTCATTCCCAGGACAGGCAGTGCTGTGTACACCAGGTTGTAGAGTGTTATGAACCACTCATCGTACACCGTCTGAAACACCAAGTCAAAAGCAGAAGATCTTTTAATTTAAGACTTTGTTGTGCACAGACAGGAAACACCAACCTGGATATCATCAACAGCTCCACATTGTTTTATTCATGACGTCTAATTCATCTTTATTACTTATAAATGTGTTGCTTTATCCTCCTTTAATCTGATCTTTTGCTTTTATCACATGATCATTGTCAGCTGCCTTTTCTTTTTAATATTCTCTGTTATCTTTTGGTAACTTGTGGGCAGGACCACTGGATGAGACTGGATGACTTCTCCTGTCACATCTTTTATCTGTTTTATCAGGTAATAAACTTTAACTTTATTTATTTTAAATCTACGCCTAAAACAAACTTTTAATCAGAATCAGAATCAGAAATACTTTATTAATCCCAGAAGGGAAATTGCTTTTTGATACAGTTACAATGCTCAATAAAGTTATTGAAAAAAGAACAATAAACAATAATTAATAATAATTTATCGCACTACTTTTCCTGATTTCACTTGATTCTTTCTTTATTTTTTTATTTACGGTTTCTGCCATTTTTATAAAAAGTTTTTCACGTGGTTTATTTAGTCCTTTGATTCTGACCAGAATCTTTGTGGGTGGGATTAATAATGGGGACGACCACACCCCCATCCACCTCTCTCTCACCTGTGCAGAGAAGCCGCAGAAGAAGGCGAACCAGAAGTGGACGAAGGTGAAGGTGAAGTTCTTGTAGAAGAAGTAGCGCAGGAACTTGCACATGCGCAGGTAGGACCAGCGGCCGTGCACCAGCAGGAGGCGCTGCAGGAAGCGGAACTGGGCGAAGGAGTAGTCGCTGGACAGCACCGCCTGCATGCCCTCCTGGCCCGAGATGCCCACGCCTATATGAGCAGCTGGGTGCACAGAGAGGGGAAGTGGGTCGTCGGCTTCAGGAAACCACAGATCACATCACAACTTTAAGCTGCATTAATCACGTTTTGGCCACTGAGGGCAGAAATACACCCAAACAAGCTGGGAGATACTCACCATGTCACCGGCATATTAAAAGGAAACTCCTGTATTTGTAAACTTATATTTCATTTTTATTTTATTTATTCATTTTCTGTGTATTTTTTACATTCTGAGCACATTTCCTGTTTTATTTCTTAATAGTTCAATGCAGATTTTCTACATAAAGCTGCGTGTTGCCCTGCTGATATACCTTTGATCATGCTGACGTCGTTGGCTCCATCTCCTATGGCCAGCGTGACGGCCTGCTTGTATTTCTTGACCAGCTCGACCACCTGAGCCTTCTGCAGAGGAGTGACCCTGCAGCAGATCACGGCCTTGCACATACACGCCGTCCTCAGGAAGTCCAGCTCCATGCTGCACTCAAGGGCGTACGCCTGAGGGACCACGGAGGGGAAACATGAAAGAGGTGAAAGGCAGGAAATAAAGTGTGACAGAGTCCATAGAGCTCCATAGAGCTAAAATACCAAGAAGAGGTAATAAAGACTTCATTTTTGTCAGAGTTGGCAAAGATCAGATGTGATGGTCAGTCATGCAAGAATGAAAAACAAATAATCACATAACAATATTAAGACAAACACCAATTTTTCACACATTGTCATAAAAAAGAAAATTCTCCACTCTAACTACAATACATCTGTCTTTTTCAAACATGTCTGATGAAAATAAAGGTATGTTCCAAATCGTGTATTCCTTAATAGCTATTGCAAATACAAGTAATTCATGTATGTATGGTGTGCAGGATACATGTATGGAATTTATAATGTAATAATTATTTAATTATGACCTTTTGTTCTTTTTTTTCTCACTGAAAACTCAATAAAAACAATTTGAAATATCAAAATATCACTTTTCCTCGTCAGTTTACGTGATAAGGACGTCCCAGAGGACCGTTACAGCGTGTACAGTAACCAGGACCTACCAGGCTGTGTCCGTTGATAACCAGGCCGTACTCTCCATTGACCACCTCGTCTGTAATCACTGTCACACTTTTACCCAGAGTCCTCTCTGGCAGAAACACAGAGTCCTGCAGCGCATCTGGTTTCATGGAGGTCAGTGCATTTCTGCTCCACAAGAAAATACAAAATGAATAGATGCATGGAAATCAGCCACTCAGTTACTCGCGTTCAGTCTAACATGACTTCTGAAGACTTCCTCTGACCTCAGCTCCTGCCTGACATCCTCGGGCGAGTTGCCAGAGACCACGAAGACCTCGTTCATCTCCTCCCGCAGTAAGTTGCACGAGTACCCAATGTTTTCTGCGGTTTCTGAAACACCGTGAAATCAACGTGAGTCAGTAGACAGCAGCCACAGACACGAAGTGCAGAACAAAAATCTAAGCAATCGAAATATTACACAGTAAAGATCGAGGATTCTGCAAGATGTTCAGGAGTCACTTATTCTTCATTGCTGGAAGGAATCTATCTTCTGACACTCAGCGTATTCATATAAGCAAATTCCAGATAAGTTTAGTAAATACATTGTTTTCTTTTCTTGTTTAACGTCATTTAAGTTCCATTTAAGTTTGAAAAAATATTCTGTACAACTACAAAATTCAGACCCTAGATGTAATAAACTGGTATAATATTCATAGAAATACCAAACAAGAGGACTACAGGTTGATTATTGATTGCTGAAGATCAAACCAAATTATTACGTCCTCAGACTTGTTTCCGTGTAAAGAAAGATCCAATCAGTTATATAATATGTTAAATTCAATTCTTTCATTAAATTTGAACTTATGTACCTTGCTTGTCTCCGGTCAAAACCCACATTTTGATGTCTGCTTTGGACAGCTGCTCAATAGTCTGAGGTACTCCGTCTTGTAACTTGTCTTCTATGGCTGTTGCTCCAAGCAGCTGGAAAGACAAATTCACATAAACCACATGTCGTGCACTGGACAGAGTTTGTACAGTAAGCTTGACTGAAACGTGACCTACCAGCAGATCCTTCTCTATCTCCTCGTACAGCTGGTCCAGTTTGTCCTCTCGGTCGTCCAGCGTGGTGCTGGCCTCATGGTGGCGCTGTTTCCACTGGTTGAAATACTCCTCGTCCAGATGCTTATAGGCCAGAGCCAGAGTACGCAGGCCGTCCCCTGCAAACTCCTGCAGATCAGCATGCACATACTTATATGGATGAACACCGCACACGGAGGTACACATATATACACACATATACACACCACGCCAGACACATCCTGGAGGACCCAACACACACACGCACACACACACACACAGGCTGGTGGTATTTGAAGATATAAACAAAAGTCAAACTCGTGTGCTCAGCTGTGTGCATCTTGCGATCTGGGCAATAAAACTCCAAGAAGAGAGAAAACAAACAGACAACCGGGAGATAATCAGTAGTTTATCTTTTCTCTGAAACGAGCTGAACAGGAAAGAACAGAAATAATGGGGAGATCAGAGAAGAAGAAACAAATGGAGAAAGAAAGAAACGAGAGAGGAAGGACATGAAACAAACATGATAGAAAGCCTGATATAGTTTATACCATGGAGCTCTGTTGGTGTCCGAGACACATCAAGTAGTCACAGTGCTGCACCAGTGCTAAACCTCGTAGTTTATCTTTCCACATACACAATCCTGCTGCCATAAACACACCAAATGTGTCTTTCCTCCTAATTATGGAATAAATAACATCAGCTGTTTCAAAATCAAATGACTGAACCTTTTTAAAAGCACTACTGTTTTGATCGAGTTCAGTCTTCAGTGGGAGTCAATGGGCTGAGTGTCACAGACAAGGTATTGTTGGTTTTGGTCCCTTTATGGGATTTGTTGACAATAAGAGAAATACAGAATACTGTCTTATAAACAAGGGACATCACATATATAACCCCCAGTTTAGCATCTTTGCATTGGCTTTCTCTTGAGTTGATTTTAAGGTTTTACTCACTACTTTTAAAGCACTCCTGGTTCGGCTCGATGATTTGTATCTGAAATCGGTCTCAGCTAAAAACTCATTAACTCTAATTTAGATCTTTATAAATCAAACCTATTTTTCTTTGCATTGCTGCATAAATGAAGTTATTATCATTATTATAATGAAATCAAATCATGCTTCCAGGGCAGCACGAGGTTTTTGGATGACTTCTCTATGAACTCCATCTTAATGTTCACATCTAAATGGAGGACATGCACATTAGGATGAACTTTGTATGTTTAAACACACACACACACACACAAACACACTTGATGGAAGAACCAGCACACAGGCATGCAGAGACGAACATCCAGCACAAGAAGAATTACATTTCACACAGAAACGTTACTGACATTAAGGTGCTCTGTGGTGACGTCCATCAGCTTGCTGCAGGACTGATGCAACCTCTCATAGATGATTGTGTCTGCACCTTTACAGTAGAGAGAGAGCTTCCCCTCTGGACTCCGAACTGTACACACACACACACACACACACACACACACACACACAAACATACATGAGAACATATGAGAATTTGTATTTATTTTCAAGACACAAAAAAGGCAGTGAACTCAATTATGATCCCAAAATATATCTGATCTATGATCTGTAACTAAATCTCCAGTGAGAGCCTTTATTCCCAACCCTCTATTTCCAGTGAATCATGTACCAATGACGGACATCCTCTTGCGGACGTTGTTGAAATCCAGGATGCCCAGGAGTTCGTAGCTGCGCTGCTGTCCCATTTCCACGATGGAAACGCTGTCTGGTGTACGGGAGCGAAAGACAAATCCAAAGTTTCTGGCCGCCGTTACCAACGCGCCCTCGTCTGGAGACTGGGCCTGGTAGAAAATCTCACCTGAGGGAGCAAAAACCCGTCAGTGTCAGTGGAGGACGAGGAATCTGTTAAAGACAGAGGCTGACAGAAACCTTCTCACCTTCTTTCTTCTCCTCAGCCATGACGGTGTGGCAGAGGGCCAGCAGCCTGAAGAAGGCGTGGACCTCTGGGTTCTCCAGCTTCACCGCCTCCACCAGGGCGTGGTCGTGGAACATGAAGCGGGCGTCCGCCAGCGGGTTGAAGGAGAAGTCCACCCTCTCTGCTTGCTGCCAAGAAGCGAGAGAGAGAGAGGAAGAGGACAAGAGGGAGGAGTGAAGAAGAGGCCGATGTCAGCCTCGTAACAAGTTCTTATTAACTGTTATTTCTAAATAACTCCTGTGATGTTCTGGTGAAATAACTGTATCCTTTATCCTTTTGTTCTTCGATGATAAAGGAACACTGGTGTGCCAGACGAGGAGTCAGCAAAGTTCAACTCACCTCAGTAATTTCTAATCTTTGACCTGTGCAGTCGTACACATCCCCTGAAAGCAAGAGACAGAAGACAGAAAGTCAGAAGTGCCGCATTTACAGTTACATGATGGACAGAGAAGCAAACGCCTTCACAACCCTGAATGACCCACTGCTGTTCATCATTATTTTATCTTGTTGAAATGAATGTTTTTAGTGATTTAATGATTCATTTTACAATTTTCCTTCTACCTTTTGAAGACTATAGACTACACTGTCCAATAAAGGAGTGATTTGTATCATTTAATGTCTCTAGGGGGCCTTATTGTGTGACCCGAACCTACATTATAGAAAAATACACTTGGAAGAGCTCGTGGCACTTTTGTTTTGATATTTAAGGGCTCACACAAATTAAGAGTAGGGCTTGGCGATTAATCACATTCTAATTTCAATCATGATTTTGGAAAATACTGTGACATTTTTCAGGTCACAATCATGGGGTGGGACTTGAGAATAAAGGTTTTCTTAAAGCTCATATTTGGGTAAAAAAAGCTTATTGCCTCTATTTGGATCTTAGAAGAATCCCAGAGCGTCTCCATTTGTTGCACTGAGGTTCATGGAACCAGAAATTCTATAACATTGCAGGTAAATGTCTTGAATCTCACCGTAAGATTTGCCGTTGATGGAGCACTTGTTGAAGATCATGATATTCTGCGTGAGCGTCCCCGTTTTGTCACTGAAGACGTACTTGATTTGGCCGAGCTCCTCGTTCAGCGTGGTGGTACGAGCCTCGGCGGGGGTGTCGTTCCGCGAATAGTACATCTTCCTGTCCCAGTCGATGTAGAAGCTGTTCCCCAGACGAATGATCTCCACACTGCAGAAAAGATGTAGATACAGGAATGGAGAATCTTGTTTTGTTTGCTATTATCTCATCATTTAAGTTCCATTAAATAAATAGCGATGACTTCACACACACGTCGTTACCTAACATAGAGAGAGATGGGCACCACGGTGTTGAGGATGATGACGTAGGACCAGAATGTGAGGAAGGCGGAGAAGGCAGCGTTGTTGCCATCTTGTCTGGGCAGGAAGACTACGAACTCTGAGCCTTCGTTCACCTCCCAGAAGAAGTTTCCTATTGCCAGGACGGTGCACATGAAGGCCAGGAAACCAAAGATCTGCACGGGACGTTTTTAAGAGTCAGAGCAGAGACAGGGAAACTATCAAGAACGACAACTGAACTTAAAGGTACAATTTGCAATTCAAACGCTAGCAAAATGTTCAACCCACTTCCAAAAGTTAAAAAGTCACGAATGCAGCCCGACAGCTCTGTTAATTTACAAAAAAATAAATTCATGTAATAATATAAGTTAGTCATGTTATTCAAGTCCAAGTCAAGACTGACAAGTCCCGAGCTGGAAGTGTTTAAACCTCTTCATTTTATAAAATTATTTTAAATCATTTTAATTTTTATTCAATCTTAAATTGTATTTTTGTAGTTTTTACTGTCTGTAGGTCGTCCGTTGTTTGCTCTGTGTAACTACCGCAGTTTATTCCAGAGAGACCACAAAGGCTGCTGATGTAACCTTTAAACATAGCGTGTGCAGAATTGCAGCAAAAGAAGTGAAATCTGGTCACGAGTTTTGTTTAATGACCTCATTTAGAACTGATTTCAAACCCAAACCAGCTGATGGAGTGAAAACGGGCTGCTGAATTATCTGCTGGACATCCTGAGATCTGACAAACAGGGGAAATAATATGAGAACTCACGCAAAGCACGAGGACATTCATCAGACGGTCTATACTGGTCCTCTTGAACGTGCTCTTCCCACAGTTCTGCATCAGCTTCGTCTCCGGACCTGCAGAAGAGTCAAATTATCTCTGTGCTAAAGTTGTCTTTAGATCTCTCTCTTAACACGGTTACAAGTCTCCATTAGTTCACTATCAGTACGTGTGCATGTCCGTCCCACCTCCAAACAGCACCAGTCCAAAGCACCACCCGGTGTTCCTCAGGGTGCAGCCTCGCAGCAGGATCTTCTCGTTGTCCAGCGAGTACTTCTGCCCGGCGTACGTTAGCGTTCCTGTGAAGCGGTCGAGGCGGTTGTTGGGGGGTTCGCAGCGTACCTCGCCTTGAGAGAGAGAGAGAGAGAGAGAGAGAGAGAGAGAGGACAAATGAACTTTCATAATAATAATAATAATGTATGTGGACTATGACTCTGATGCTTTGGAAGAAGATTTAGACATCTTTTGTAAAACTGATGTCTATGTGTCTGTGAGCGTTTGTGTAGCTTGAAACCCATTCATCATAGTGTTCCCGGGTCAGATTAGGAGATGGTTATTGTACTACTGCGAATTTAAGCCACTAAATATTGAAATTCTACACATTAGCTCTTCAAAAAGTCCAATCAATGTGCAAATGCATGGTTCTGAAAAAGACTAAAAATAACTGACATCTGTAAGAGAAAAACTTGTGAAACAACAACAGTGACTCACTCAGGCTCTCTGTGCTGCTGCGCTTCAGAGTGCAAACATACTATCTGAGCGTGTGCAGCTTCTCCAGGTAATACAGGAGGTTTACTGCATTTGTAGTTTGTATCAGTGTGTGTGTGTGTGTGTGCATGATTGTTACTTCGGTTGTCCTACCGTTGAAGTCTGCCAGTTGTTCAACATCGTCTCCCAGGTCTCCTGTCACGGTCAAGGCCTGTCTCACCTTCAAGTTAGTCTCTCTGAGGACGGCGAGGAGAGGAGGACAATGAAGAGGAAAAAGAAGGGGGAGGAGTGGTAGAGAGGAGGAGGAAGAGTAGGTGAGCAGGAAGAATAGGGAACAGATGAAGCAGTTCACAAATTAGAGACAATGAATGAAACATCTGCATTGTAGCTTCTCTCTCTCTCTCTCTCTCTCTCAACCCCATCGGTCGAGGAAGATGATCGAGAGCCTGGTTCTGGTTGTGCTCGAGGTTTCTACCTGTTACAAAATAAATAAATAAGACTAACCCGTCCAGTTCTGCGGTCTCGATGTACACCAGGTTCAAAGGTTCACTGCTGGAGAGCAACAGGAGGTCAGCCTGAAATTACAGCAGGATTCATCATCTGTTGTTAGTTTGTCCTCTGAAGTGGGTTCTTCATACTAGAATGAGGCTGTCAGTTTTCTAATTCATCATACTATGAAGTAAATCCTATGTACCATATGGAACAGCGTCCAACATGTTCAGGCTGCAGCTGCCTGCATGCACTACTGTAAATCTCTGGAATTAATAACACAACAGCTATTAAAGTTTCTATTGAAGAATCCCTGAAGGAAGTTATTGTAATTAGTTTAGTCTTTGCTTTCCTTATCAAAGGAAGAAAAAGAGAGGCTGTCCAAACACATCTTCCAAGGGCTTCGTCAGGAAAACACGATGCTTTACTTTCTTTGCACACATGTACTAAACATGAAAAAAGATTGCCATGATGTAAAATTGATATAATAAACAAATAAATAACCGACAGGAACAAAACAATTTATCAAGATGATAAACTTCAAAAGAAGTAAAGAGGTCAAATCTGTCACTCACAGTGACAAACTGGTTGTTTTCCAGCTTGATGATGTCTCCCACCTGGACGTTCATCCATTTCTCACTGCGTAGTCTGAGAACAGGAAACAGGCTGGTTAGTGTGTGTGTGTGTGTGTGTGTGTGTGTGTGTGTGTGTGGATATTCCTTTCCCTTTTCTTTGAGGATTGTCTTTGGTACCAAAAATAAACCCTGAACACCAAGGTCATCCTAATATGAGTCACTGAGCGTCCTTCACCACATGTTGCTGCCAGTTTCCTGTTTTATCTGTCGGCCAAATAATAACAAGACTTTTTTTAAACTTGGCTGGAATTCAAATATTTGATGCTTTTCAGGGTTTTCTATTTCGTGCTTCAGTTCAGGCTGAATATTCAAATTTGACCTTTTTCTGTTCTGCAAGTGCTCGTAGTTTGTACTTCATGAACAACAGCTTGTTAACACAATGTAAAGGAATAATGAATCATTTGCCTCTTTGTCCAAAATTATTTTAACTTCTACATAAACTAATTTCTACAAATAAATTGACAAATTAACTTTTACACTGAAGATAACACGTTTTTAGTCATGTAGTTAGTACATTTTAAATTAGCATCCTTTATGTTTAAGTAGATTTAAATTAGTTCTATTGTGTTGAAATGTAATTTTTATTTATATAATTTTATATTGAGAAATGCTGGGTTTTGCTTTATAGTAACTATAGGGCTTGTGATGGTCATTTGAATTCATAATGAATCAATAGAGTAATTGAAAAAAATATGAATACCCTAATTAAAAATGAGAAGTTTGATCCATTTGTTTTTTTATCTTGTAAAATTCAATTTTACCCTCCATCAGGCCCCTCATACCTCAAACCTGAATTATTGATTCAAAGAGACATTTCTGATCATAATCACACTCACGTTCATACAGTCATTGCTGGAAATGAAATCTGATTAATTGAATGGCAGATCCAGTATCCAGTGCACCAAATATATCTAAAAATACAGCTGGTACCTTTACTGGAAATCAAATCCCAAACGTTGGTAATGTTGAGATCTTGCTGTACCCACAGAGTTACACAGAATAAAAGCAAATTTTATCTAATCAATTGTATTAGTCGTAAAATTATCTATTTCATCTTGTTAAATTTTTCAATTACAGCTCCTTAAACTTCACAAATACGATGAACCTTTCTCCTTTTCATATCACGTCTGTAGATATACACACAACTTACACACGGTGGGTTTTCAAGGGATAGCAAAATTTGGTTTTAGGTAAAAATTAACAAATAAAACATGAAATACATCTGAATTAAATTACAAATATTTAGTATTTAGTTTTATATATCTGGCAACATGGAGACAGGCTTCAAAGCAGCCTTAGACTCACTTAGGGAGATAAACGTGAAAGAAAATTAAATTACACCTTTAATAAATAAAGAAAAAATATATATATAATAAAAATAAAAATAAATTCTGGGCAGGCAGGTGTGGTTCTGGATATTTAACCCTTGTGCTACCTTGCCGGGTCCTACTGACCCAGGGGCCCATTGTCTTGACCCAGTGTCTTCTCCACAAGGTAGCACAAGGGTTAAAGTCCACTTTCACCTTTGAATAACTTTCCGGTCTTTCTCTGGCTATTTTTGGTCGTTCTCGTATATTTTCAGTGCGTATTCCTGTTTCTTTTACCCAATCTGTGAATTCCTTGTGTGCTACATAACAAAACTCTGTCTAGTACAGCCACGGGAAGCAGCTGCAGGATGGTGTGGAGCGCTTGTTTTGTCTCCTTTTGAAGACTGTTATTTCAAATATGTGACGTATGCTTGATTTGTACATGGGATCTGATGTGCGAGCCTCAGAGCTGAAACAAAGCAAATACAATGACTTTAAGGGCTTCTTCGTAATCAAAGGTAGAGGGCACCCACGATCCCTGAGGAACTCCTGTCTGCAGATGAAAGTCAAAGCACCTCAGTGGATCCTCTACAAATACACAGAAACCAGGACGTAGCTGGCTGGAAACTTGTAATGTACACATACAGACTTACTTTCTATCAAGAAGGACTTGAACCTTTCTGTTGTTCACTTGATTGTCGCTCCTGTGGCGATTCTGGAAAAAAGAAAAGAAGACACACACTAACAATGAAACAGCGCTGAGTCATAAGACTTCACCTCACAAAAATCCCCAAGAAACTCATTTTTCATCATGATTTCATCAGTGGGAGGAGACATGTTGTTGGAGTTACTCCCATTAGAAATATTCAGCTGAATTTGACCTTTGACCCTGTCAGAAACCTTTACTTCTCCTCTAACCGCACGGTAAGTCCTCCATTGTGTCATTTTATCTATGTTTAAGTTTCTCATCACTATTTGTGTCTGTGAGTGAGACACAGAGGCGCTACTGAGACGGCTTCTGCCTTTTAACTTTGAACGGTTTTAAGAAGTGGTTTTAACGTTTATCTTCCCTGAGAGACAAGGTCTACTTCTTCATCCTGATTGTTACCACTTCATTTAATATTTTAATCATTACAGTCAGACATTAGAGTCGGCACAGAAGCTCCCGTACTTCTTACTGTCCACAAGCCAAAGGGTCTAAGTCCGGATTGCTGGCATCATGGCAACAATCAGAGTGAAAATGCAGGAATAAAAGATGTTACCTTTTTAATTCCTTTCTTAATGTCCTTGTACCTGTACATTAAAGACATTCTTCTTCTTAAAGAACATTTTGTTGAGTTTTACGTTCTACGTTCTGGCAGGTAAAAGAGTTTCTGTTTTCACCTTTTACGTTACTTGTTAACACCTAAAAAAAAACCCTGTAAACTGATTTCTATGAAATCTGAACGACTGAAAGAAACATCTAATCAGTCAAGTAATCCTGATTTAATGATTTTAATGAATTTTGGGGCTTGTAACCTCTTAAAAACAAAACTACAACATGCAACCCCAGTTGTGACCAGCGCCACTACACATATTTTACTTTTCTGTTAATCATCTCGTGGACTAATAAACTTATCTTGTGCCAGATTTGGGAGCCACTGCATTAGATGGTTATTGTTCTCCAATTGTGAAACTAACCGAACAGGAGGAATACTGAAGAAGCAGAAATGATATCTGTGGATCATAACGTTAAGTGATCTCTACTCTTAAGTTCCCACATTACTGCCGTTCAGTAGAATACCTGGCGACAGACACTTCAGCGTTTGTTTTGCAGGGTCAAGGTCACAGGTTGCTGTGAACCTGCTGAGATCAAATCGAGCTCGAACGCAGCGACTTCTCTAAAGGAACAGATGGTTACCGGCGGCGAGGACCGTTCAGGATCGCCACTATTTGCCAAACAAAAAGACTCTTGTTCTCCTCGAGATAATGTTTAACCCACGACACTTATTTCCTCTAGGTTGTTTGGCAGTAGGTATTATGTGCCCCCCCACACACACATACACATACATGTGTTTGGTTGTCCTTAACAGCTGAACTGAAAAGTTCCTGTCATTGTTTTTGAACATTTCATTCTGGTTCATTCGCTTCCCGTAAAGCAATGAAAGAAAGAAAAAACAGTTTGTCTACTTCCTGATGAACTTGCAGTATGTAGGTCAGCTTTGATACACATGTGAAACTGGACAGAGGGGAACTTCTGTTGTTTCTTAATAGGTCTCAACTCCCAAACGATGTAATTAAATCACTAAAGGAAAACTGCATCACTGCGCTTCCACAAATGATGCCTCATGTTGAGCAATCGTTTTACAGAAAAGAGAGACTACAGCAGTACGTTGATGATTTTAAAATTTTTCTTTAGAAACTAAATTGCAGCGCAAGATCAACCGAGGTTAAACTGAGCACAAATCAAAAGTAAATCAAACAGAGACCGAGAATCGCCACGGCAACCTTAATTTGAGGCGGAGCAGACCCACAAAGTGCACTGAAGGTGAGCTCACATGGGCTGAGTGGAGTGTGTTTTGCACACGAGGCTGCTGATGTTACATTACATTACATTACTTGTTTTCTTGTCGGAGAGTAAATGGTGGATATCAGCAACGTGAGATCTGTTTGTGGAAGAGCTGCACCAATATATTGATCTGATCACATGCCACAAGGCCGATATTTAAAACTTCATATCATCCAGGTAGTCTTACTTATTAGTATTACTTAGTAGTTCTTATTTTTCAGATGACAGACCAGAGGAGTCAATATCTTACTCATTCTTTCTATAAATGACAAAACCGGCCACTTAATGTGTTTTTAAAGCCTTTTCTAATCTTAGCCTTTATAGCTTGGGTGCGGTTAAGTTCAGGAAAAACAACACCTTCTTGGTTTAGGTCATTTTTTGAACATGTCTTCTTAAACATTAATCTATTTCTATGTCCCTGCAAAGCACTTTAAATGGCCTCGTGCCTGAATGGTGCCGTATAAACAAACTTGCCCTGCGTCTGTGTTCACCATGTCTGGAAAACCTAAACATGCGTCGGTTCCCAAACTGAGAAGGTGCTCTAACTTATCAGTCAAACAGTGTCACTCACTGAGCTGAATCACACAGATCATGATGCATCTTGTCCTGTGATCAATTTAGTTGGTAAATGTAAGTAACATACGTTTGTGATTGTGTATATTTTGGTTATTGGTTATTTGTTAGTTTTGTTAGTATTTGGGATGTTAATTATTGGGATCATGATGAGTATTAGGTTGGGTAACATGGATATTGCCAGTGACACTCAGTTGAATGTCCTATGCACCTGAGTGCGGCCGCTGTATTTTTGCTCCTTTTTTATTGGCTGTGGTTATAGTTTTCTGCACATTATAAAGAGTGTATATATATATATATATATATATATATATATAGAGAGAGAGAGAGAGAGAGAGAGAGATCATCTTTTTTCATTTAATAAAAGTTATTTAACACGTCTTATTATTTTGTGATGGATCTTGCTGAAGTAAGCCAGGCCCGGCCCTCCGCCTCTCAGCCACTTTTAGTTTGTTTCCTGTAGTCGCTACAGTAAATGTCAGTCTTAATCTTTACTGTGTGACAGGAAAAACCAAACCAACCATTTCCTTTTTTAGGTAATAAGAGTCTTAGTCTGAAGTGAAATCTGCAAACAATGTGGTACTTGTGTTGCATGATTCTTCTCTATCAGTATGTGTGTTTTGATGCAGACGACCTGGATTTTACATCTGTACTAATGAAACAAATACATTTTAGGATTACTTGGTAGAGGTATGTTCTCTCTTAGTGCTGTATGGTTTGTTTACTGTACTAATACCTAAAGGAAATGTGTTAAAGGTGAAATGCTACATAAAACACTTTTTTTGAATGTGCTTACAATGTCGTCAGTGGCGTCCTTGGCAGCGGTGACTGACAGCACGAGGACCAGAGGCACGACGGTGGTGAACCAGGACAGAGAGGAGATCTGAGGAATCACCTGAAGAACACACACACACACACACACAGAAACAGTTCACTTCCTTTTAAGCTTAGATTTGAATACAGGAGCCGGTGAGAACTGGAAAAAGAGAGAGGAAACACAGTTTGTGTGGGTGACACAAAGACACATATCTTCAAAGACATAAAGAAAAACTGTGTGCGTTAACAAGAAAAGAATGTGTGCATTTTGTTAATTATGGCAAAAGCTACATTTCAAAACAGACATACATACTATTTAAAAAAAAAGAAAAACTTTTAAAGAAAACAGAAAAACTTTCCTGGAAAGTCAATTGTTCAGCTTGGGTGTTCTGTGTCTGCATTTCATTTGGTCTATAAGACAAGTTTATATTTGCATAATAATATAATTTTTCTGGACTTTGCTCGTTATGTCTAGTGTGGAGGTTTGTTCAGTCCCATCCTGGTTTGTCTGTCTTCGCAGGAGGATATATAAAAAAAAAGTTTTTCCAGATTTCCATGAAATGTGGTTGAAAATTGAAGCCATGTGAAAACAAAGAATTTATTAGTTTTTGGTATGAATTCAAGAATATTTTAGGTTGTTTAATGTTGATTGTAGTATTGTCATAAAGTCTCAGATCCTATTAGATTCTGATGCATAAACAGGCATCATGAACATTAACGTATTCCGTAAATATACATCATTAGATATGATATTATAAGATATCATTTTAAAATTGCGGCTGTGCTCCAGTTCCTCCTCATCTAGATTCAGCAGAGGAGCTAATGCATACGACTTCCATGGTGCAGCATGACTGTTTTGCACATGATGAGGCAATTTCCTGTGCTGGATATTACGCTTGCTTGATCTCATTGCACTTGATTCATTCACATCCTGTTTGGTTAACACACAGCCTCTCTGTGAGAAAGAGCAGTCGCTCGCTGTGGACTCGTGTGTGCGACACTGGTTCTCAGTCTTTCGGCGGACTTTGACAGTTTCATGTGTTTTCAGAAAGGTTAGGAAAAGCTTCATTTCACAGATGGTCTGTGTGGTTTCCTTTGTAAAGAAAGAACCCCCCCCGCCGCCCCCCTTACATTTAGTGTCCCAATTAAACACTTAGCTAATCCTTGACGTTTAAAAATATGTTCGCTCACACAACATTTTACTTATTAGCATATCAGGTGATTTTACGTGCTGGCCTATTTAACTGATTCATTCTATTCTGCAGCTACACAGTTGAATTTCTAATACCACGGCATGTCTGGACCATTTTGTTAGAGGTTACAGGTGTGACTATTTTCTTTCTTTAGGAGCTGCTGGGGTAAAAGTAAGAATTATTTAGAAATATATAAATAATAGAAATAGCTATCAGCTAACAGTCCTGGAACAATGCTATCACTCTTAAAAAAATTAACTGACAGGGCACAAAGTTAACATTAGCAGAACTAAGCTACTGTACTAGCGATCCAACACTAGCTAACTGGACAAGAGGCTAATATTAGCTAAGCTAACTGCAACTGAATAGTTATAATAATAGGACAAACAGTTTACACGGTTACCAACAAGTTTGTTAATTTCAAATAGCCGCACCACCTTCACCATTTGTTAACTTGGTAAAAACTTAAACTGTTAGAACAGCTAAGCTAACACCAGCTTACTGGTCAAAGAGTGCATCTACCAGCTCAGGAGTAAGATTTGGTGTTCCACAACATCTATGATATATAATATAGGATATATAATATAATATGATTTATTTATGGATTGCAGACATAAAAAAAAATAAAGGATAACATACTAAAGTGAAAACACTTATCTCCATCATGGTTCCAAGATGTTAAAATACCACAAGACATACAACTAAGTGATAAAATCCAGCTGTGTATCAACTGTCAGATTCAGTAAAGGAAGGTTAACACTGATATTATTGGTATAGTATTGGTATTTTTTAAAACTAGATAGGCTACTGAACTACAAGATGCTGCTACTACAATCAGGTACACCTATTTGATAGTGGTAATCTACAATATATTTGTTTCTATTTGGTTAAATAGCTGGTTCTTCCCATTCTGCTGTCGTTGTGTGAATGCAGAAATAAGTATGTTTCACTTCCTGGTACCTGCTGATCTGTTTATCCACCGAGATGAGGATCAGACACATTAAAATAGCTTTTCTAAGTCTTACAAATAGCAACTTATCATGGTTTAAAAATGAATACTACAAAGAGTAATAACTGACCTTGTTTGCAGTTCGAGGTGTTCTTTCAACACTTCTAGAGACGTCTTTTTTAAATGGTTGTTTATGACAAAAAGGATCTTGGACAAACTGGAAGCTGACTCACCATGACCCTCTTCAATACCAAACTACTCTACAAATCTTCCAACATTGGAGTCAAAATCATTGTCCAGCATAAAAATATTCTTTCTGAATCTTTGCTTACAAATGTGCCAAACATTCAGTATGTCTTAAACCAACCTGAGAGAAACAAGTCAAATTTCGCATTTTATTATTTGAGAGATTTCAAAGTTTTTCCGTTTAACTTGCTTGACAGTTGGATGGAAGGCTTGCCTGTATGTGCCTCCATGTGTGTGCGTTTGTTTCCCTCACCTGGAGCACCAGCAGAAACAGGAAGTAGGCGTTAGCGATCCTCTGAAACTGCTCAAACAGGTTAAGAGGTAGGAAGGAAAAGAGGTTGTACTTGGAGGTCTTGATGGCGTTCGTCTGGAAGAGGTGGAAAAGAAGAGAGAATAAGTGACAGAAAGATTGAATGTTGCATCAATATAGGATTAATGTTGACACACACATGCTTTTAAGAAATGTAGGAGCTCTTTGGATTAAACATACAACCTTTTTCAAGATATTTAAAGCTTTATGTTTCAGCGAGAAACATATTTAACGTTGGTGGAATCTCAAATTAAGTTCTAGCTTCTTGCCTGTAGGTGGTTAACATGCAGAATATGCTTTGTCAGTGTGAAACTGAGGTCTCTCAACCATCAAAAGAGGAAACAAAAATTCAAGATCATGAGACTGGTCAGAACAGGAAGGGTAGAAGGTGGGAACATTTACAACATAATCTGTGAAAGTCTGTAAAAGTTATATTCTTATAATAAATAACTATTCCAGTTGAATGAGTTTATCAGTAAGTTAAATTGTGACTGTTTGCTCAGAGTAAACCAGCAAATTCCTTCTCCCTGACAAAGGAGAAAGTCTTCCCATCTTAACCATGATGCATGATACATGGTATTATTAGTACATATTTAGTCATGTATTTCTAACATTCATTCAGCAGTTACGTAAGCAACTAATTACTGCTTTAAAAGACGAGAATTGCTTGTTAATTTTTAAGCAGATCCTTCACATTACTATTAAAATAATTGTTCAATTGAGTATTTCGTGAATTATTTTAATAGTTCATTGTCTCACAAATGAATTGCCTTCACATTTGAGATTTTGTAACCTGACAAGAGGAAGTTCAACAGGAATCATTATATGTATGGGGAAAAATAAAGTCTGGTACTCCATGTGTTGGATCAGTGTGTGCAGATCGCGTCATTCTTTGGACTGTGTTTATGTGAAACCATAAAAACATTAAACCTTTATGGATTGTTGTATTGAATTCTGGCTCTGTGCATCCGGGACGATAAGGTGGATGCATGGTAGCTAATCACACTCATGACTTGAACAAATATTTGACTAAATGTTTGTGGTCCTTTGGATGTTAAAAGACCCAAATGTGATGTTATGATAATGTTAACAGAGCAGATGGTAGCTAGACACCCCGTCAGCAGGCAGAACGAATACTCTAACACAGACGCCTTCTTCTTAACCAAATGGTCCCGGTTCTTCACCCAGTGAAAGAAAGCCCTCACTCTGCTACTGTCATTAATTACACTGTGAAAAAAATAATATCTGTGATGTATATTGTCTCATTTTGTCATTAACAGTGAATCTTCTTTATGTGTGACTAAACACTGCCCTCAAAACCGATAACATACGAAATACTAAAAGTATTTCTCTGTTTTTTCACACATTTGAGAGAATGAGGTAGATTATATATTATGTAGATTATATTCTAGAGATTATTATAGATTATCACCGGAACACAAGCTAAAATGCATTGTTTACCATTTGTTTACTCCGTAACTTACACACTTGGTTGCGTTATGATGGTTATAATGTTTAGTTTTTGTTAAAAGTGTCTATGAAATGTTGATTTATGTAGTTTGTGGTGCTGTTGGTTATACTAAGAATAGTTACCAATATTTAGTCTAACCTCACTAACATTAATAGAATGAGGAACTAATCTACTGCGTTTCTATTTTATACACATTGTGTGGTGACTTGATTATTCTGGTGGAGAACAAGTGTATTTCTTGGAACACTTCTCAGGGTAAATAAAAGGTCAGAAACTCTCTCTGGAGGTCTCGGCCTACTCTAAAATGTTCCATCAGCGGTTCTTTGATGATGGGGGATTCCCAGAAAACATCACGTTAGAAATCTCTGGGCTATAGCTTTGTTAATATGTAATGAAACCCTTCATTGGGTCTCTTAGGCATCCACACTAATACCTTTTGGTTTTAAAACACAGAACTTCCACCGGCACGTGGATGCGAAGAATCCTTGAGGGTCCCATGTCACTTTATCACCCGATCTCTTTACTAAAAACGAAACCCACGGACTAGAGGTAAATATGTTTAAATACACAAGCAACGGAAATGAGTGTTAACACCCTTTGTTGGTATTTTCCACCAGTTGTATCCCCATGAGGTTGTGTGGAAGATGATTCTAAACAAACTCAATCAACTTTTTCCCATTTACATTGATGTTGTCAACTTAAGAGTTTCCATGTCGTGTTCAAAGTATTAAATACTGTAAATGTAGTGTGTGGCTTGTTTTATCATTTAACACAAGTTTTTCCTCATTTACTGATTTGTTATTTTTATTGTCTTATGAATCAAACATCTATTTTGAAAAGTGATATATTTCTAAAGTTTATTTTGATTATAAATTCCAATGTTTCTTTTTTAACACTTCATTATATCCTGTTTATCCTCAGCAGTAGAGCAAAATAGTCTTTTTTTTCACCCTCTTTTAGAACCAACCAGCAAACGTCCAAACGGCATGTTTACAATGCTAAAACAAGTGGTACATGTATTTATTTTGCTTCCTTAAGAGCTTAATATTTTACAGGTTCAGAGTTTTGACCTTCACCAAAGCCACACAGAGAACAAACTCAGGAGAATGACTTTACCCAAAAGCAACTCTTTGACTCTGGCCGACGTCCAGTCTCCTGATAACGACCAGACACTCAAGCAGCAAGACACACCCCGAGCAAACGTTTCTCATGTTAATAGACTGTTTAGTCTAAAAGGTGGAGCCGCTGTACATCCCCTTCCCTATTTAAAAAGTCCCACTTTTAGAGAACAACAGTACCTCACACCGACGAACAAGCCAATAATATGTGGAATATTATAAACTTACTGCATATTTAAAAGAGAGGTTGTACTCGCGGTCGTTGGCAAGGAGTTTCCTCTCCAGCTCTGATTTGAAAAAGCAGAAAACATATTATTATTAATATAACTTAAAGCAGTGTAATGAAAATTGGGCAACTAATTCAGTTGAGGAAGTTCATGTAAGATGAATTGAAAGCTCCAAAAAAAGCTTCTGACAGCTACTTGTAGCACGTCAGGCAAGAAATGTGAAAATATTTTTGTGTGTTGTCCTCATGCTGGTTAAGGCTTACCTCTCTCTTTCTTCCTGATGCAGTCCACGCCAAAGAACGACATCTTCTCTTCCTCCTCCTGCTATCTATCCATTATACTGTCTGTGAAGAAGGAGAGGAAGCTGTTACGCTCCGTGGATGAACAAAAAGATAAATCTGAGTCACCTAATATCTCCATCACACACCAGACTGCTCAAGTCCAACATCAGCTTTCTTCTGGAAACTGGGTTTAAACATTGCTGGTAAAGTGAGGATGAGTGAGTGCCCGCCAGCTGCCATCAGGGCATTTTCCGTAATGTGCCCTATGAGGTAATCATTCCCCAGCTGTACGGACTTTTACGGTGAAGTTAAAGCAGGTTTTAGGTTCCCATTATAAAAAAAACAACATTTTATTTCTGACTAGAAAAGTTTTTGAGAGGGGACATTTATTGCCAAAGGTATACTGTGTGTGTGTGTCTGTGTGTGTGTGTGTGTGTGTTGGTGCTGAGCAAACAGGCACAAGGAATTAATAAAAAAAACTCAAGGACAGAAGAGGAGGGAAAGCCTCAACGTTTGTGTCTGTTCATGTTTGGTCCATGAGAAAGAGAGAGAGAGAGAGAGAGCGAGAGAGAGAGAGAGAGAGAGAGTCCTGCCCTCACTTCCCCTTTCATTCCCAAAAGTTGTTACTTGAGGTTTGCGTCAGCCCTGGTTGAGCCTCTTAATGTTTTTCCCATGTAGGGCAGAGTGACTCAGAGGGAGGCCAGATATCATCTCGTCCATCTATCTGCTCCTTCAGAACCGAGAGCCGTGTCCGGGCCCCGGCGGTCTGTCCCAGCCGAGAGACGGAGAGACCCAACAGTAACTGTGGGTCTGCCACTGTTGTTTCGACGGTTTCTCTCTGACACACCGAGCCAACAGTCATCAGTCGCCACCGAGTTGCTGCTGAGTAACTAGTTATGAAGTGCACGTGCACACACACACTTCTGGACAGATGTCGCGCCTAAATTAGCAGTTATAACTATTAATGTATAATCATCTCGTGATCAAAAAGAGGATTTTTACATTTTTTATAATTTTGATATTGTTAAATATATTATTGTTGGATTGAAATCAATAAAACTAAATACCATTAGCAGCGCAAACCCTCTGCAGTTTAATAATGAAACGGTTTCTTTTTGTTTTCTCCTTTTATTCTAAGCCTTTTTGAGCTGTTGACATCACAAAGTCACCAAATGATGACTTTCTTTTGTTATTATGAGATATCTAATTCTATCTAAGCAACAAATCACTCTATGATTAAACTCATAGACGTCCAGCCTGAGGGGTCACAAGGGCATCATATTCATTTAAGTGTCACACGTAGAAAAGACTGGGGTTTTTGGGACTTGGTGTCTGTTAGGTCTTTGGGGAAAATCCATAGCGACCATCACAGTCATCATGATGACTTCTGTGTGACACCAGTGGTGATGTTGGCGCTGGTGTTTCTCATCATTTAGACAGCATTTCCCATAAACCCCAGAGCTTCCGGTCCCCTCTCCCTCCTGGACGACACTGCCTCCATGCAGGACCAATATGGATCAACTTTATTTATCCAACAGCCTTTACAACCTGATGGAAGACGGCTGCCAGTCTTCTCGTGCACCCTCTTTCCACCAAACCAGCTCTGGTTCATGAACCAGACCCGTTCAGGGTTCTCGGTGCTGTGTAGAGAACCGACCCGACCGTTTCCTCCAGTTTTGAGTGGAACCATTGTAATTAAGGAAGTGGCATCAACGGAGGTAAACAGTAGGAGCAAGATGGCGGATCACATTGATTACCCGCTTTGTTCTGTTATTAAGTTGTTTGCCAAGTGTTTTTGGTATGTACAAAAACAAGCAAAACTGTACAAAAACTATAAAACTCACCAGAGAAAATATCTTAATAAAGTGAAAATGCGATCATAAGTAAGGAAAAACATGTGTGTGTGTGTGTGTGTGTGTGCGCACTCTGCCCAGGTTGAGGATTCCCGGACAGGAAGCTCCCTCCCCTCAGCATTGGTTGGTTGCCTACAGTGAAGTCAGCGCTGGAGCTATAAATATCAACCACATGTGTTTGCTGAAGAATGTGTGTGTTTTCACAGGAATGCCAAGTCTCTGGAAACACACACACACACACACACACACACGCCATGACACATCAGCAGGACAGTGTGTGTTTTGTCTGTATGATTGTTTGGCCACGGACAAGTTCCCTCAGGTGATTTTTGAGGACATTCTTGTACCTTACATGTGCAAACAAATTAACACAACTATAGAAAGTAAAATGCACACAAACACACACCACGTGTCCCCTCTTTCACAAAGTCCCACCATAAAAACCCTCAAAGCAAACAGTCCACCTATTCATTCACTCCCACTGGAGAACTCCACTAACCACCCAGTTAAAAACAAGTGACATTTAAACTCACTACAGTATGAAGATTTAACGAGGCTTTAAATATGATGTCAAACGGTGTGGACTGTTGAATGTCGTGGAGGTGATCCTGAGGTTTTGGGTGATTCCCTGACTTTACTGCAGCGCCGCCAACACACCAGAGACAAAACTGCTTCCACAGAAAGAGACTGGGAAATACTAACCCAGCTCTCAAGTGTTCGGCTTCTTAGAAGCTGCCGGTACTCTTTTCTGCCCTCTCCATATCAGCTTCTCTGGGCATATTACAATGGCCCTAATTAAACTGCATTACCCAGGGTGCACCACGTGGCTTACCTATTCGCTGGCTAGTCCAAGTAACGTTTTGTTTATAAATGGAAGCTGTAGCCAGAAACAGACTTCCTGCTTTGAGCAATAATTTAGAGTGATGAAGAGGAAGCTGTTAAATAATACACAACTTCTGGCTAATTAAAAAATACTGTATGTATTCTCCATTGTTTCTCCATTGTACATACAGATTACATTACATTTGTGCTACCGGTGGGGCCATGTGTTCAAAATGACCACATTTCCAGTAAACCCTGCTGCACGCTGTCCACTCGCCCTGAGGATGAAGGAGGAGAAACGTGTCGGAGGTGATTTTTACAGGCAGATTTTTATTCCTTCCACCTCACGTCACTAGAAACTCTGACAGCTTTGGCTCAATTCGTGCACTCTTTTTCTTTAGTGCCTTAAATCTCGCCTTTCTTCTACCCAAATCATATGTGGCTAACAACGAGGCTGCAGTGTTGATCTAAGTGTGGAATGATTTAGCGATGTCTGTGGATTTGGGCTGTTCGATTATGAATTTTTTAAAATTATTTTGCTCAACATAAAAATGGCCCATAACTTCTTTTTTTGCATATTTTGTAATAATTTCTTTCATTTTTGGGTAAATTTTTGAAAATCCGCCTGTGACTTCTCACGCCTGCCAGCTTTATAGTGTAACTACATCAGATAAAGCTACTCGTGGTGTTTTCAGTTGGTCTTCACATTTAGTTTTAAAGCTGTGGTTTAACTTAAACCACCTTCACCAGTGAAACCTAGTGATGCCTTGTACATGTCCTACCTCTCTCTCTCTCTCTCTCCACCCTCTCTCTCTCTCCCTCTCTCTCTCTCTCTCTCTCTCTCTCTCTCTCTCTCT
>JAVQJD010016465.1:0-62873 GCA_036023655.1 Nannoperca australis | reverse complement strand
TATATATATATATAATGTGTATTATATTTATATATATTATATGACGTGTATTATATTTATATATATATATATATAATGTGTATTATATTTATATATGTATTATATTTATATATATATATATATATTATGTGTATTATATTTCTATGATGTTAAAATGAACTTTACAGTCTTTGTACGGACGCTGTTTTTAAAATGCTGCTCGTGTCAGACTGCAACACCTCCACTTGATGCCGTCTCCATGGTAACGCAGCAGGGGCTCCAACAGTATTTCACTGTGTGTCGGTCATCTTGTCTTCTTCATCATCATCATCTTGATATGATATCTTGATAATCGATTGATGGTTTCTGTCATGTTTAAAGCAGAAACGTCGAACGTCTGAAATGTGAAGAGTTGCTGCTTTTCTTTCACAGTCAGTGATGAGTCTCTGTGTTTTGGACAAAAGGAGCACTTTTATAGACTAAACCATTAATCACTAACGACAGTAATCATGAGCTGCAGCCCCAGTGAGATTGTTTATTTTTGTAGTTCTTAGTCGAGCTTTTATTTAACTTCTTATTTATTTGTGTTTGTCAGAGCTTTAAGAGCTCATTTATTAGATTCATCGTTGTATTTTCTCGTGTGCATCGATCTCACTGCTGTTTTTTCGCGCTCTTGTTCTGTCTCGTTATCTGACCGTCTGTGAAGCAGTCTGACCTGCTCCAACCTGTGTGAGAGACCGTGTACAAATACAGTTCAATAGATTGAACCCTTTAAGACACAAAAGCTTCACGTCCCTCATCGCGGTCTGCCAGGCTCACGGATGAGTTTGCTCTGAGCAGGATCCTCGCGAGGTCTTAAAAACTATTTTAAAAGCAACGACTTTCATATTCAACATAAAGCACATGAGCTGTTTAGTGACAGTTCCCTTGTTAAATGTGATGTCATGACAGACGCTGGGTGTGAAGCGCTGGACGCACCTTGATGCAGCGGGCGACCAGGCCGGCGACGTGCTCCTGACAGCTGCCCTCCAGCCCGTGGAAGATGAGGTTCCCGTACTGCTCCACCTGGAGGCGGGTGGAGGAAGTAACAAAGGGTCCACAGTGAGAACGATGCAGCAGTGCAGGTCGTGCATGAAGAAATGAACCTGCTCTCATTGAATGTTGACATGAAACTGCTTTCTGCACCCTCATTAGTTGCATTCTATATTAAAAATAGCTTAGATTCTATTTATTATTTATAAATGTGTGTGTGAAGTCCCATTTCAGGTTTCCTACTCGTCCCCACGGCTACAATATGTTCACTAATCAGTTTGTTGATCGATAGTAAGAAGCAGAAAATGTTGGTTTCAGCTTCACAAACAGAAGTTGTTGCCAATTTTCCTCCTTTTTATATCTTTGTAAATAAAAACAACTAAAGAGACGCTGTCACTTTGTCAGTATTTGGGACATTGATTAAATGGAAATTAAAACACAGATTCATAAAAAGTCACATCCCCGGAGATCTGAGCTCTGGAGTCTCTGGATCAAAGCACCAGCTTCCCGTCACAAATGCAAATCGCTCATGAACAGCGAGACATTCACAGACGCTGCTGGATCAAGTCTGGTTCCCTTCATCTGCATTAACTCGTGATGACATCTTCTCGTCTTCTCCTGCACACAGCCAGCAGGGGGCGCTGTGGCTGTGGGGAGATATGCTTTAATCCTTTCATCTGTCAGTCACTTCACCTCCCTCTCCTCCGCCTCCCTGCAGTCTTCAAGCGTTCTCTCCTTTTCAACGTCTTACTCATCTAATCCCTCGCAGCCCTTTGTGTGTGTGTGTGTGTGTGTGTGTGTGTGTGTGTGTGTGTGTGTGTGTGTGTGTGTGTACCAGGCGGACGTAGTTGTGCAGCAGCGGCAGGGGGAAGAGGTATTCCAGAGCCAGCTCATCGAGACACGACTCAGACAGACCTGTCAAAAAAACACAAAACACAAAACTCACAATAAATCCTCAGATCCGCTCGGGTGTGGGCGGGCGAGCTTCAGCGCCGCGCTCACGTCACACGGCTGCACACCTCAAGGTGCCCTTGTGCCTCAGACCGCCCTGAAACTCAGACGCCGCGGGTTCAATGCCCACAGCGGTGCAGAAAATGTAAGCACTGTTGTCAATGAATTAGAGCAGAACGAGGGGTCAGTGCGGTTATTTACTGTCGGCCTATTTACTCACTTAATAGCTCTTAATGCTTCAGAGCAGTGAGCAGGATGAGTTACAGTCGGAGGGTTTCCTCTGCGTCCGGAGGAGATGCACAAGAAATTAAACTCTTGCTTAAACATTCCCAGGAAACTCCTCACAGGGGGTTTAATCACGTTAACAAAAGAGAGCTACGACATACAGAATCCCTTCTCATGATTCATTCTGAACGCTTATGTAATCGACTTGAAACCTAGTTTGAGACGTCGATCAATCTCCTGCCTCAGAATCTTATTTTAAATCACTGTGACATCTTCAAGTGACGTCTTGTTGCAAGAACACCTGTGAAGTATAAAATGTTGGTTAACCAGAGGCGTCCGTTCCTCCTATTCCTTCTTTACAGATCCTGAGAATCGTTTCCAAACGATTCCTCAAACATCAGATTGAATTGTTCTCTATGCAGGACTGCACGCCGACAGCTCCTTGAGACGCGTCACCGCCGAGTGACGCTCGATCATTTGATACTGTTCTCCACCTTCGATGCGCAACAACTCTCAACAAGCAGCCATGTTGAAGCAGACGCGCCCTGACCAGGTTTCTACTTGTGAGACAGAAATCGATCAATCAGAGTGTGTTTGTCACATCATAATGTGATTAGTTGTTGTTTCCGGGAGAAATGTTTCTTGAAGAACATAAAGATTGTTTAAATGCAAACTTTATTCTCCACATGCTGAAGTGTCTCGTAGACAAATTCAACCAGCAGCTGAAACAATGAATTAAATATGAATATTGTCTCCATTTGTCCTCTAATTGAATTTGAGCCTTCGAATAACACACTAGGTTCCTTTCTGGGAAATTTGATAAAAATATCAGACACGTCGTCTCTTAATCAGAGACAGTAAATATTTAATGATTCATTTATCACAGTATTCAATAATAGATCTCAGAACGAAATCTGAGTCAGGACCGGGAAGATGAGAAAGACGAGAGAGAAAGAAAACGTAATGATGAAGGAGTGAAAGGAGGAGGTGGAGACCCGACTCACTGAGACAAAAGAAATGCATTAGATGAAGCAATTGGAGGAACGGAGGCAGCCCACAGTAAGAAAGATTATTCCAGTATCTGTGGAGCGAGACGGTCCGCCGCCTCATCAGTAATCAATAACCATCGTTAAACGACCCGTTCTGCTCCCGGTTGAGTCTTTAAAGAAAAAAAATGATGTGAACCGCCATCATCGGACCGCCAACAAAGCATCTGTGTAAGCTTTAAACTCCTTGTTAATGAATGAACCCCGTTAACGATTAACCTGCAGCCTCGTGCGGACTGTGCAAAACCAAACCAGAGAACTGCTGTGACGTCACGTGGCACAGACATGGTTAACTGGCATCCTCCCTCTCCGTCCTGCCCCATGTCCTTGTGCAAAACGTGACACCAGGTCTTTATTTAGCTGGAGGAGCAGCAAACTACCAACTCTGAAACTTTGAGACGGACCGAGGGCTCGTAAAACATCCATTTAGATGCAGCACTTTTGTTTGTTATTGTTTGTCACTCTTTTGTTTCGGGCTCTGGTTGCCAGGTTTGTACCTTTGAGGCGGACGGTGATGCGCTGGCTGAGAGGCTTTCTGACCAGGTCCCAGGGAGAGGACGGCAGCTCCTGACCTGGCAACCACTCGGTGTCTCCTGGAAGAGAGAAGAGCAGGGGCGAGAGACACGTTAGGATGGTGACACACACACACACACACACTCGTAGTGTAAATGAGTTCACACACACACAAACACATTAAATACTAAGCAAAACCAAAGGATGCTGTTATCGTGCCACAGCAGCAGTGATACCTATGACTGCTATTATAACTGCTATAAAGATACAACATTAACACACCACATATCCTCTTCTGATGCCTGAAGTCTCGCAGGGTCTAATCACAGCGAGAACGCATCCCTGCCCTGAGCTCGGGACGTGGCTGGTGCATTAGACGTCTGTTAAACTGAGTATTAACACTTTATTAACGTACAACTCACATGGACTGTTGCATCTCCAGACTCCGCCTGCAGCAAAGCACGATCGGGTTATCGTCGTGCAACAATATCAACAGGATGTTGATGGTAACGGATTCTAAAGTCAGTTGTGTTCAGTAATCTCACAGACGTGTCCACCACAGGTTCTCTGTGGTTCTCTGTGGTTCTCACGCTAATAACGCCACTTATTTGGGGGCAACATCACAAAATAGTCAATTTTTACGTCAAACATTTTGCTGCTTTCAGCATCAGCGATTTGAAAACGTCACTTTGGGAAACTGTGACGAGCATTTGTGCACTTTTGTGACATTTTAGAGACTAAATTACTTAAATTATTAATTGATTATCAGAATTGATTGACTATTCAGTTAATCAACAAAATATTTCAACTAAAATAAGTTTAGTAACCTGAATGTTTTTTTGTTTGACTTCCCTGTAAACAAGATGTTTAATCTTAATGAGGGAGTGAAAACGATGATTATTCCCATTAAAATAAAGCTAGAATTAGAAATTATTATATTATTATTATTGATTAATTGACTTTGGTTAAGAATCACACACACACACACACACACACACACACACACACACACACACAGGGAAATGACAATATATGCAGACACACACAGACACAAAGCCAGACACCAAAGAGTGTCTGCAGATTGATCCTGGTTGACACCGAAGACGGACATTTTCTCCTAATTTGGCACACTCCACATCACCCCACCCCACATCACCCCACCCACTCCACATCACCCCACCCACTCCACATCACCCCACCCACCCCACATCACCCCATCCATTATGCATCACCCCTCCTAATGCTTCCTTTCATCATCATCCCCAAAACACACATGCGTTTTTCCATGTTGCGTGGAAAAGACAGTGACAGTGTGAGCGACAGTAAACATGTGATCCAGAGACGTAACGATAGAGAGACTAAAGCAGAGAGAGAGAGAGAGAGAGAGTCCTTGCTGTTTGAGGCAGAGGACATCGATCTCCTTTGTATCAGTCTGCATCTCTGCCACACACACACACACACACACAAATATATATAAATATAATATAATATATATTTATATAATATAAATATGCACACACAGTCAAACACACGTGTAACTCTAACCCTAAACCAGGCGAGCCACACACTGATTACATCTGATCACCAAATAAAACCACACGCACAGAAGCAGCAACATGTGCACCCTCCACATGTTCCAGCAGATCAATTATTCATCAATTCAAAGAAAAAGACAAGAAAACGCATCATCTCATCCGACACTGCACGTGTTGTTTCCAGCTGAACATACGAGGAAGCAGCGTTGAGGCTTTACAGTTAAAACACAAAGCGTGTTGCAGCCGGTCACTACTGGTATAAATAAGAAAGAAACAGCACAGACAGAATTCAGAGATATTAACAAAACTAACATTTCACACTTGATATATCAAGATGCTGGGGTACGAGGAACACCTCACTAACTAACGAGGCATAATACAACCGCCCTCCCTTCAACTCTACACTCATGAAGGTCATAATGTCCAGATGTTAGACAGGTGTTGATTCCACTGTGTGGTCGTTCTGAAGGCTGTACGCACACTGACAGGTGTTCCTACAATGTTGTACACACCCTTTATATGAATTAAGGTGGACTAAATATTAGGAACATCTCACAGTATAACCCAAACTTCAGTAAAGCACAAACGACTGCCTCCAAAATCAGCACAAAGTTGAATCAACACCTCTCTCAAATGGTTTATTGCTAAGCTAACGCATTAGCTTTAGCTATAGGTGGTTGTCTACCAGCAGTTTTATGTTGTTTACACATTTTTTAAATGTCCTAGAATAAAGAGTTTTTATTTGTTACCTGGCTATATAAATGGATAATTAAACAAAGACTAGCCCATGCTAAGGCTAAGCTCTACTATGTTAGCTAGCAAGTACCGATCCTTTTAATTTAAGCTAAGTGTGGGTGAAATGGTCTCAGAGATAAAATGGGATGAAGATCATAATGTTAACGAGGATAAACAATTAGGTGGATGCATTTACAGATAATACAGATAATTAAAAGGCAAAATAACAGACACAAAGACTAGCCCATGCTAACGCTAAGCTCTACTAGGTTAGCTAGCAAGTACACCTCTTTTCAGGATTTTATGCTACACATTTTAAACTTGTTCTGTCTTTAGACCTCATCTGTACTCAGAAACTTAACTTAAAACACATTATAGCTTCCTGGCTTGTTAGCTAGCCCGCTAGTTAAAAGGCCAAATAACTGACTTCATCTGATCACACGAAGTCTAGTGCTGCTTTTATACTGTAGCTAGTAAAACTTATAGTGTCCTGAGCAGGTACAAGGATCAGCTCTAGGTAACGTGACGATACACATTTAACAGCTGTTTGAATACAGTGTTGACCTCCAAAGGACCTCCAATATGGCCGCTGCAGGCCACCTTACATCACCTTTAAAAGGCTTCTATATGCTACAGTCTATTATCTTAAGAAGAGCGTGCACGTTTACAGTACGAGGACAGGTGCTGGCCACATAAACCTTTAGTTAAACAGTGATGCCAGCAAACTACACCTCATCCGCCTCTGACACATTCAGCTGCACTCAGCCACTTTAATTGAATATGTTCCTTGAAAAGCTCAGAGTAAACTGGACTAGAGCTTAAACATCAACACAGAGAAAAGCATGTACTTAAATCACTGAATGCGTCTGGATTTCTTATATTTTATATTCAATTTATTTATATTTATACATTTTCGTGTCATTTTTCTTGACACTTTCCTGTGCGAGAACAAGGATTTTATTACCGACGACTTCACTTCACTTCACTGTCCAAGAAGGGAAGAAATAAGGCAGGAGAGGAAAGCAAGTACTACGTGAAGGATGAGGAGACATGAGAAAGAAAGGTAGAAGAAGAAAAGATATAAACACACGTGTCTTCCTCACCTATGAGGATGGAGGCGATACTGGCGGGAGAAAGGCCCAGTGGCGGGCGGTGCGCCTCCTCCCTGGCCGTCTGACCTTCTCCACAGACGCTCCGGAGGTAGGAGGTGAAGGCGTGGCCGAGGGCGGAGCCCAGCTCAGACCAACGCGTGGCCCGGTCGACCGACACTCGGCCAAGCGCCGACTGGCTGCTGGCGACGCCCTTCTCCTCCTCCTCCAGGGCCTCCACGGGACACATGGAGCCCGCTCCGCCTCCAAACGAACACTGGAGACGCACCAGGACGCGGTACAAGTCTGGAGGAGGAAGAGAAGGTCTTCAGTACCGTGAGACGAGGTCTTAGCAGGTAGAGATGACAACGATTTAGTGCCTGAAGATTATATAACCACATAATGTTAAATACAACATATTCTGTTACAATAAAAGAACAAATCCTCCATTTCAAGCTCATAACTCAATATTATACTTAAAATCACATTAGTGTTTTACAAACTTCAGTAAAACACGTTTTTATGTTTAAATGATTCGTTTCAAGCAAATAAATGAGGTGTCTTATATATAAATAAACTATATCTTAATATATCTTGCCTGTTCCATACTGTCGCCTTCTTCAAGTAATAACATATATATTATATTACAGTAATTATTATGTTAATCACTATAATCAGTAGTTCACTCACAGGTTTTATAATTAAAAATATCAACTTTTATAAAAGATAATGCTGCTGAAAATGTGGAAACCTTTTCTGTTTTGTTCTGTTAGTGTCCAAGATCGTAAAAATAATTAAAAAGTATGAGAAAAGTGTATAATTTTATTCTTTTTTTATACTTTATTGAAGGAAAACATAAACAGAAGTCTTAAACGATGCTTTAATTAACGAGCGTACATCTGCTTAAAGAATATTCCACCTTAATAAACGGGAATGTTGTCAATACGACTCAAAGACGCTGTGATCGCAGCACAAGGGCGGCCATCTTTGTTTTGTAAAGCTGGACTACGTTTGGACATGTAGGCAGGCAGACAGGCAGACAGGCAGACAGGCAGGCAGACAGGCAGGCAGACAGACAGGCAGACAGACAGGCAGACAGACAGGCAGACAGGCAGGCAGGCAGACAGACAGGTAGACAGGTAGGCAGACAGACAGACAGACAGGTAGACAGGCAGACAGACAGACAGGCAGACAGACAGGCAGACAGACAGACAGGCAGGCAGACAGGCAGACAGGCAGGCAGACAGAAAGGCAGACAGGCAGAAAGGCAGGCAGACAGACAGGTAGACAGGTAGGCAGACAGACAGACAGACAGACAGACAGACAGGCAGACAGACAGGCAGACACTCACTGAGGTTTACTAGTAGATCTTTGCAGTCATCAGTTGCCACGTCATGAATAGTGCGATTGCACTTATCCCTCCTCTCGATGTCCTGTTCACTGTGGCTGCACAGCACCTCCAGACACTCCTGCACACACACACCACACACACACACACACACACACACACACACACACACACACACACACACACACACACACACACACACATACCTGCACGCTTGCTTGTGTTAACACAGAAATGTTAAAACAGAAATGCATATAAATTCAGAGCATTATCTTTTATATGACTGTCATAACTATGAGCCTGACCTGGCCTCCCTTCGCCCGGCTCGCTGCAGTGCCCGCGGCTGCTGGCAACAGATGAATAAATGTTTGATGGCCCCGTGGAACAAGGCACACTTCCAAGCTGGTCGTCAGCCTGCGCCCCAAGGGGGTAGGGGTGGTCGGGAGGTGGCTGGGGGAAGATCTCCTCGAAGCGTCCCCGGTCTGCGGAGAGGCAGCGGGCCTCGAATAAAACCAAGTCTGACACTTTCTCACCAAATGTTATCCTACAAAAAGGAACCATCATAAAGGGCAAAGCAAACAGCAGTTAGCTTTTCAGAATAAATCTGTTTTATCTCGCAGTGAAGTGTTTGAAGTGCTGAGTGAAGACTCTTTGACTGCATGGTTTCTTTCCAGAGGCTGTTTTGGTGTGGTTCCCCAGAGTTCCCATTTGGAAATCAAATCTTTAGCTCAGTAGCTTTTATGCCAAGAAAAATATCGGCCATAAATTGGTGCCTGAATAGGCAGTCTAATTACAGGGCTGCGGTCTGAAAATGTACCCTGCAACTCATGGCTACAATTATTAAGGTTAACAAAAGGGACACTGGGGTAGAGATTGCAAAGCTTCAAAGAGCTCAACTTAATCTATGACTCTTTTAACAGCACACGGAGACAATCCGAAATAGGAGCTAGTCCCTGTCTGAGTCAGAAATAGTTTTCCCTTCGTGTACATAACTGTGGAAAGTTGTCAGGTACAAGTCTTTTAACAAACAAGGTCAGCAGAGGAACACTCATTATTAATCATTTACCAGAGTAGCACAAAGAGAGCTGGAGAGACTAGATAGCCCAGAGGACCCAGGGGTTTGTGAGTGTCACATCGCCTCATCATGTTACACACACTGGCCACTGTGATATTTCTGACACCTCGCTCCTATCAGCTCCACCTGCCCATCGATGATTAATTTTCCCGTTGGGATGGTCACCTCAAACAAGACGCTCTTGTCTTCTCAGTCGCAAATTTGTCACCATTTGACTTTACTGAAAATCCTGCTATTGTTGCTCCAAATAGTACATTTGTACTACATCATAAAATCTGACCTGGGTGTAAATCTGATTTTGCTCAATGTGTAGCTGAATAAATGATGTATGGCTGACCATGTCCGAGGTTAGCTTCTGTCAATTCTCTCAAATGCCGCTCTTTATTCACTGCAACATAAATTCTCCCACTCTGGCATGAGGAATGGAGTGAGGTTTGTTTGACCAGATGTAACTTTATCAGGGACTCTCTTGCCCCTGCTATTCTTGTGTCTCTCACATCTCTTAGCTCAGGCACAAAAAAAGTGAGCTCTCACACAATATTTCTGTTTGCCGTAGTCTGACCTCTTTGTGAACTGCGGTAAAGTGAAAGGCACTTTCAGCCGAGGGGAATCGGATGGCAGTAACCATATGCCTTTCAACTGATACAAAGGTGGGAAAGGGGGAGGGCAGGGGTGTGTGTGTGTCTGTGTGTGTGTGTGTTGGGTGGGGTGGAAGGGAGGGGTTGAATGCTAGGGTGAAAAGGAAAGTGCTATGCTGCATCTTTTTGTGTTGGTAAAGTGGTGGCGGTTTAGGGTTTGGGGGGTTTTGGGGGAAGGGGGGTGTTGTTGGCTGGATCTGGATGTGGTGCTGAACTCAAGGCAACGTCCGACTGACTGACTGTTGAGATGGAGCCCTCTTATGGATGAGTGCAATGAGTAAACAGCATTCCTTTCTCTCTGTCTGACCCCCTCTGCCTCCTATTTTTGACTCTCTTTCTGGTCTTTCTTATAGTCTGTCTATATTAGCAAAAGCACTTCACCTCCCTGTTTGTGTCAGCTGTCTGGTGTCCACAAAAGCCACTCTTCATCTGACGTCTGACTGACCATCAGACATCATTAAACAAATGAACATCTGTGTGGCTGGTAGGTACATTTTATAAAGAAAATGTGTGTAATTATTTAAATAAAGTGAAAGTAAGTCTACAGTTTTTTTGTGTTACACATAGTATCACATAGATTATTGTTAACATATGATATTAAGATAGCAGCAGTTAGCAGTAGTACAAAGTAGAACATTGGCTAACTCACTTTTTTCCAGGGAAAATATATCATCAGGGTGAACATTTTGTATAATGAAAACTGAAAATGGCCATAAATGTCTAGTTACTCTATAACCACCTTTGCTAAAGAGAACCAACACTAACATTAGCCAACGTTAGCTAACATTAGCTATCCCTTGCTATCTCCTGTTACTGGACTTCCATGGACTCAGTGCCTACAAGCCAAGCCCCAGCCTCTGGCTAACGAGGCGTGGACAAGGCCAGAGGTTCAAACTGGAAAGGCTCAGGACACTTCGTGGTCTTTCATTTGTTGTTGGGGGTTGGTGGTGGGACACTGGTCAAGCTAGGTCCTCCATATCATGTGCCCTGAAAGTCATTGCTAGCCACAATAGCTAAAAGTGGCTGTTTTCCCCCACCTAGCCTCTATTCATCACATCATTTTATAAAATGCTCACGGTATCTTTTTATTGGATTACATATGTAGGTTACATATGTAGTATCTATAATATCTTCACCTGTCAGCGTAAGTGACACTACAACTTCCAGGAATAGCTAGAGTCAGCAAAATAATGTCCTGCCTGCCTTTTATTCTTTGGAATAAAACATCTCACCACTTTTGTGATGAATGATAGCATTTATAGCTATTGAAGTTCAATCAGTTTCCTCTTGTTACCATATGGAGTTGGTTCATTCAGAGTTAGTTTGTGTAGCCTGAAACCACTAATGTCAAAAAGATGCAGTCCATAATCTATGTACATGCATTTGAGCTACATCATTAAGCCAAAGAGAAAAGTGGTAGGTACTTAACCCAAACACCAACACTGTGTTTGCCAAATTGGTATATAGCAAGAAAGTCTCATTGTAAAAATGTGATACCTTCATTTCATTGATTGCCATAAAGAAAGTCTCCTAATTTTACCCTCTCTAGAAGTCAAAGGTCAGGGACAGATACAGAACAGCATATCTAGAGCTGGTAGGGATTCACTGCCTTTCTCAGAGACACTTCAGCATGTGTCACACATCTTACAATGATGGTACTTTTTCAGATGCAGGGTGTTAAACTGGGGTTATCTGGCTGGTTCATCTTGAGCCATAAATTCACCTTGCTGCCACTGCACTTAGGCGGTCACTCCACTGATTTTCCTGCAGTCTAATTGCAGTTTATTTGTTCCTCAAATAGACAATGTAGTGACTGTACAGACATTAGCTCTAATCTTCCAGACTGTGATTGTGTGTGTGGCAGCTCAGCCTCTGACTGATCACAGAACTCACCACATTCTCTCTTATTTCTCCTCTCATCTGTGTAGTTATTGCTGAAATTGCTAAATTACTGAACTTCCCCTTTATAGGCTACATTGGAGTTAGGATGTGAGGAAAACCTTGTCACAGCATTTGAATGGTCTCTCCAGTTTATCTCCAGTACACTGACATGGAGTTTGTGTGGCCGGCAGTGTTGGGTTCGTTACTCAAAAAATTTAATTTACCACTTGTTATCTTACTTATCTGTTACACCCCACAAAATTGGTCCTTTCTCCTCAAAATTCAAATTTCGCGTGAATGTTGTGTTGATAGCCAATAAGCTGATCGGTGCTTGTAGCCTGCTGTACACCATTAAAATACAGTTTTGGCTGTTTAGCCATTGTAGGGCTACAGTCATCCTCCATGGTTGCTTGGTGACATTTACACACTACAATTATGAAAACAATTAAAATTGAAATCTTTTTTGAGGGGTAATAATATTACTCAAATGTTATTAGTAATTTGTTATACTTGTTACTGGGGAAAGCAATATTATTACTGTTACTGCCCAACACTGGTGGCCGGTTCAGCGAGTCACTTAGTTTGAAAGAGATAAACTGATGCATTCACATCTCTCTGTACAATCCCCATTGACCTGTGCTGATGCAGAAAACATGCAGCATAACAAGCAAAGCACCTCGCCCTGGTATCATGACATACAAGTGTATGGTATGTTTGCACATGCCTTTCCTATTTAGTTGGCATAACTCAAAGACATATATAAATGGCATCTAGATCAATCTAGATTACATAATGGGATACAGAGGCAGATATTTTGTGATATGGCACAAATGCATAATCAGTTTGAAACCATGGCCAGTACAATGTTGATACACACACACACACACACACACACACACACACACACACATCTTAAAATGATTTGCTGCCTTATTACTATACAGTCAGTAATCTCTGTGTATGGTTACAGTAGGGAGCCAGCGTGTTTAGCAGGAAAGGAGGACAGGCAGGAAGAAGGTTTGTTACAGAAGCGACATTAATCTATTCCTCTCGGCACTCTTTGAAGAGCAGCAGCAGCTATGACAGGCTAAATGTTTCCAGAGATGTCACATTTCCACAAAATCCAAAAAGGCTCTCGCGAGCACTCATCCTTTCATGTTTGATTGTGTGTTGGAGATCCTATGATAAACAGACGAGGGTGGTGGTTGGAGGGGGGTTTAGGAGAGGAAGGGCTGCGGATGGGAACACACTCCATGGCTTGGCCTGCTTTGCCACCGGATCCAGATGCTTTTGCAAATTACCTCTTTGTCTACTTCAGCGGAGTTGCAAATGCAAGTCTGAATCAAGATCCGGGGTTTCTTTTCAGACTTCTGTGATTGCAGGGTTATTGTACTGAATCTGATTATTCTGGGGCAAACCATTCCTTCCACCCCTGTCACTTGTGCACTTAATGGCCCTAAAAACGCATATCCACCTTCAGATAGACATTGAACAGATGCTACAGGCCCGCTGTGAAACATTAAGCACGTGAGATGTAGCTCATCAATGTCAGATCGGAGCACAACTGGGTAGAGCAGGTACATTTAACACCACATGTCCTCTGGAAGCCAAATACACACTTCCTGTGAGATCTGGAAATGACAAGTAGAAATGCTTGGTCATCATGCTGAAATATGTTGGCTGTGCACACACACATGCACACGCACACACGCACACGCACACACACACACACACACACACACACACACACACACACACACACACACACACACAGACACACACTCTCTCTCTCTTTCTTCCTGTCTGTCTCCATCTCTCTCCTCATTCCTCCAAGGCTTTGTGTCCCTGTTTGTCAGTCCCTTCCCGCCGCCTTTTCCAGCGCTGCTTAAGTGTTTTGTGTCTCAACACTCTGTTAGAGAGTCATAAAATTCTTGTGGAGAAAACAGAGCACTTCCAGCTGAACTCTGGAGAAGGGGCAGTAAAGAGAATGTAAACTGAGGCAGGGAAACGAAACGGAAAGGGAGGAAAAAATGATGGTCTCATAAAAATAAAATAATAAAAATACCAGAACAGTAGTGAAACATCTATTCAGCATTTTTTTAATAAAACCTCTTAACAAGCGTGTGCATTGATGGATACAGTTTCATGACAGAGTGCCATTCACATGTCTATTTAAACTACAACAATGCCTCCATACAGGCTATAATCAATAGTTTATGAATGAAAACTCCAGACGTGAGATGAAATATGAACAACATCTATGAGTATCTTGTCTTTTTGTGCTTGCAAAAGCTCTGTTTAACCTCTGGGGACATGAGACAGCCTCCCATTACATTTAGCCGGCACAGATAGAACGCACACAGATGCAAAGCATTTGTGCTCATAATCCTCCACCTCTGGGGAAGTTGGTGGCAGTCTACTCATGGTCTGAGGATGGTGCGGTCACTGGTCTCCTGGTGAGTTTGGTATGAGCAATTAGGAAGGGAAGTACAAGGTGGAGGAGGAGAAGGAGGCATTCTTGACTTTCAGTCAGGCTGATTGGCAAAAGCCTACTCCTCACCTGTCCCACAGAGGCAATGCAATCTGCAGCCAGCAGGGTATATAATGACTGGCACATCTCGTTAGTGCTGGGAGGACTGGACGAGCGGGGGTGAAACTGAGAAAATTAGGTTGGGAAAGCAAAGCCAGTCAGGTTTGTTTGGTTTAAATCAGGGGGATGAATTGCATAAATGCATCGTTTCAATACATCTAACAGAGCAAAATGACTCAAGAACCCTAACTCATCAACAAAAGCCACGAGAGAGAGCCATTCCTTTCTTTATTGCCCAGAAATTTGGGACATAATAGGACTCTCTTCTGGGGTAAAACCTCAACCCATAACTCATGGCACGTTTAACCCATAACGTCCAGTGCTTCCTGTCACTGGGAGGGATCACCGATGCATCAAAAACATGATTTTGAACAAGGTCTTAGTCCACTTGTTGTATTCTTATTCAGCTGAATAAACCCAACAGACAGGAAGCTGCACATATTTTTAAAATAACAGTTTTAAACTCTCGTGTTTTGCTGACATTGGTTTTACTTCCTCATTGTAAACATTTTTAAAATAAAAATAATAATTGCAATTCCCCTTTTCACCTGACCTCATTAAAACCTAAAATGTCGAAAAGTATCAAAGCGGTAAAATATTCCTCTGAAACAAACACATTTGCTACCGTAAAGCATTGTTATTACACGAAATAAGGAAATATTATATTTTATTGGTCATATAGGCTAATGGTGAACAAATATACAGTACCAGTCAAACGTTTGGACACACTTTCCCATTCACTTGAATTTTGACTGGTACTGCATATTCCTTTTGTTTCTCAAAAACACATTCACAAAGAAATGTACAGTTTGTTATGATGTTGCCTCTTTTGAAGTGTTTTAAAAGGGTCCAATATGATAAATCTAAATAGACTTATTTGGGATTTTGGAGGGGAAGTGCTGCAAAAAAGTACTGTGAAATCCAACCTAACATATAGAGAATATGATCCATTGTATATTTCCACATTTTACAGCTGAGCTCTCAGAGACCCCAAACCCAATTGCATAATGCATCATGATCTGTAGCAGACTTCTCAAACATCATGTATATTAGCAATTCTACCTACAATTAGGTAAAATCATGAAGCATCAATTGATAAAACAAGCTGTCAAAAAGGGTGAGTACTGGACATTGGGAGAAGGTTTTTGCTTTTGGCATACATTACATTTATGCATTTAAAAGACGCTTTTATCCAAAGCGACTTCCATGTGGGGAGGTGACCAGGGGAGTACGGGGTCAAACACACGACCTGCTGGTTGATAGGCACACAGCTGTACCTCTCAACCAACACACCTCCATTCAAAAACTTGCCGATCGATGCAGTCTGAGAAATATTGCTACGTTTCAATATCTGCTTTTTCCGACTTAAGGTCACCAAACGACTGGATTCAATCAGGAACATTTCAGAGGAACACCCTCACACTTATTGAAAAATTGGAAGTTGCGAGTTCACCTGCATGGGTCTGGATCGTGGGAACAAACTGGATCACCTGCAGGAAACACACACATATGCAGACAACAAATGCACACTCCACACAGAAAGCACAAGCACCAGTTTCAAACTGTCCCCTCAAAAATATTCTCTCCGCTGCATAATGTAATGGTTTGTCCTTGTCTGAAGAAGAGAGCCCCCTGGTAGCCATAATACACAGTCAGCCATGACTCTTTGGCTGGAGTTCTTGGACTCAAACTGAACTTGAGTGCATCTGTGCACAGTAAACTTTTCTGTTTTCTGTTTAGTCTGGCTGCAACATTCTACTAAAAGATTTTGAAACTTGCCTCTTTAGAAAAAAAAGCACTTCCCTTGGACTGGGAACCTTGTCCAAAAAACTAGTTGAGAATGTAGAGAAAAGTGCAAAATGAAAAGGCATTGCATCTATTCATTTGTGTCAATAAATGCATGAATTTACAGACATGTCAATTTTATGAGCCTCAGGCTGGAGTGCCAACACTTTCCACTAACAGCGAGTTGGACAAATAAAATGGTTCAACTGTTTATGATTGACTGCCCACAGGAACAACAGTTAAAGTTTGGCAAACCGTGTCTGCCTACCTAAAGCAATTTTATTGTGTGTGTGTGAGTGTGTGTGTGTACATTTAATACCATTTTGAACATCTGCTCAGAATGAGAGCAGAAAATCAGATTTAGTTTTTTAATACATATGCAATACAGATGTTTCCACACATAATTCAGATTTCACTTCTCTTCTTAAAATGAAACAACTTATCATTAAACCTCCAGATCTGTGCTTGTGAAGAAAATTACATGAGCTATTTGAAATCGATAACAGAGCCCCCCCCGCCTGCCTGTCGCAGAAATGAGCGGGACTGTTGTGGTTGCCTGTTTGCTGATTTATTGCCCTTATATACTACTGTGTGTACTTAACTTGCCTCGGAAAACATGTGGATAGAAGTTACAGCTCCTCTCCGTTTTTTCTCTCTCACACAGACCACATTGTGCTTTTCACCAATCATATTGCAGGCTTTGCGATGTCATTCGAGGTGGGAACCTTTGTAGGAGGGCCTGAAGTGAGGGGGGAGAGTGAGTGGGTAGGTGGGGGGGGTGGGGAGAGCGATGGGTGGGAGTTAGTTCTTAGCCAGACACTAGGCTGAATAAATAAACCCGGAAACATTAAAAGGCCTTTTCCCCTTCACCTTTGAACTTGTGCATTAGATTGTGTAAACATACATCGAGACGTTTAGACACAGCTTGTTCTGACACTGTGCTACACGACTCCTCCTCTGCAGATCTACCCTCTGGTTTGTCTGTGTGAGTGAAAACGGTCAGGAATAAAAGCAATGGCAAAAATAGAAAAGTGGGATTTTCTCTGCGCTTTTTTTTGTCAAAATGACAGCCTATCACATCCTCACTGCATCGTCAGTGATTCCCAAGCTTTTTGGCTTGTGACCCCTTCAAATAGAGAAATAGCTATTTGCAGCCCCAGCCCACCGGTTACACATGTCTACTGGTTGTGACAATTTCAATCAAAAAGTGTTTTATCCTTGCTGTATTTACATTCTTTAAAAAGTAAATTCACACAGTATTTCATAAGAAAAAAGCTAAGATTAGCAGAAATAAGCAAGTTAAACTTTGTGTAATAGAAATATATATTTTTTACTTAACAAGAGAGGACTCTTGTCTACATCTCATTGAGAAATATGTTTAAATTAAATCTTTAAATCCTTATTTTCAATTTTTCTTTTTAAATGAAAATGTAGTAAGAATAGTTTGAGCTGTGTCTACTAGAAATAACCCTTTATCAAAGATGTATAGTACAAGTCAAAAGTTTGGACACACTTAATATTCCATAATACTGTATGTAAAAACTAGGCTAATTTCTTGAAGCATAAAAGGAAAGTGCAGGTCACTGCAGTAAAACAAACCTTTAATTAAAACATTTATTCAAAACAGACATTTTAGAATGCTTCTTTATTGGAAACGTTGAAATAATCTCACTGATAGCATTTTTAAAATTAGTTTTAAATATATATTTAAATATATAATCCTTAAGATTTCAGTCCTGGTTGATTTGCTGACGGCAAGTGCAGTATAACACTCAGCTGAGCTACAGAAAGAAAACAGAAAAGCAAATGGTGTATCCGTTTATGGTGCAGCAGCCAAACACACTCTGTAAAGTTGTTTTAATATAGAAGCTGGTCAATAATAATTTCAATGTTGATCTAATTGCTATGGCTAAAAATGACCATTGTATTGGTTTTAAGACATATTTTGGATAAAATTTTTTTGTCAGCTCTAAATTCAAGTGACAAATACATTGTCACAGTAACTTCACAGATAAAAGCACCATGTTAGGTCAGTAGAATTATTTTAATATGAAGCAGCATCAGTAGGAAATGTTGCCATTTGCAGGTACTTAATACAGCTTTGATGCATCTGTAGAAGAGTGAACAGTAAACAGTGAGGCTATCAATTAGATAAATTACAAATAGTAACCCATCCTTTTGCATCACTTCCTGTGAATCTCTCTTCTGTAGGATGGAATTCTGAATGCAGCACAGGAGTGGTGGACTGAGAACTACTTTATAGAGAGGTAATTAGAAGTAATTTCAGAATGTAAATACATTGAATGGCTATTGCAGAAAAAATTTAGACATAAATAAATAGTATCAAAAACAGAGTTTGATTTCATGAAAATCTTCTGTAAGGACTCAGTTACAGTAAACATGCAGAAATGCATATGCACACGCTAGGATGAGATGGTAAATACAATGTAATGACATGTTTTTGAATTCCCTTATGTCTACGTTCAGGTTGGCGGATGAACAAAAGCATTTCAGCAGTGCCATGTTTAAGAGGGTTAGGGTTAGAAAGAGGATGAAGTTACCGCTGTGTACTTTTGAAGAACTACCTGGGTGGGCAGAGAGGAGAGGAGTTTGCAGTCAACACACACACACACACACACACACACAAATCCACACACACAAACACAAACACACACAAGCTGGGCTAAAAGAAGAAATGGGGACTGAGGTAAGACTGTAAATGTTTCAGCATTACAAAGCAAGTTTAGCTTGTGGGGATCATGTTTTTGTCCCCAAATTTGAGATTATTCCTTAAAATGTGACTATGCAAACATAGACACATAAAAAGTACACACAGAGTAAACCTAAAATTTGGGTTTTTTTGCCACAGAGGAGTAGCAGAGATTTCCATTAGCTATGTGCCATTAGTTATGCGATATCAAAAAAATATAAAATTACTTGAAATTCCACATTTAAAAAGTACCTGCATTGGCCACTCAAACCTCTAAAAGCTAATTTTCTCATTCGTTTGTCCTCAACAAATGTTTCCCTCATGCGTGCGTACAGTATATTTCTGTGTATGTGTGTGTTTGTGTTTGTTGGTGTGTGTCAGCGTGTGTGTGCATATGACCTGCATTATCCTGCTTTACTTTGGTTACAGAGTCCTCTAGGTTTTTTGACTCAGGAGCTGGAGCCTCGAGGCAGACAGCAGGGGTTCCATACTTAGTTTCCTGTAAAAAATACCTCCGCACTCCACATCCTAATTAATGTGAAGGGCATGCCCGAGATCCCTATAAAATCATACAAGACTATACCAATTTCCTGGTAGCTTGCTTGCTACATGTGCTTCTTGTTCCTCAGCATAAGAGTTTCCTTCCCTGCAAACCCCATGAAGATTTATACACCACCACCACCAGTCCTGCTCCCCCCACATTTTATTCTTCTCTTTTCTAGCATGCTCCCTCAATGTGATTTGCACTTTATAACATGATACAGAGAGATTAGACTTTCTGTCCCTTTCACTCACTGAAATAAAACATGAAGATCTCATGAAAAGGAACCATCAAGGCAGCATGAGAAACACATGGCGTCTGCTGGATGAATGAGGAACTGGCTTAAATCATTTGGCTTGGAAAGGAGTACAAGGAGTTTTTTTGTGTGTGTTTCTCTGTATCTATGTGTGTGTATGTGTGTGTGTGTTTGGGAATGTATGACTGTGTTGGTGAGTGGGCGATGAGGTATAAAGGAGGCCAAAAAACAGACTTATTGAAAATTATAAAGAAACACAGACTGATTGCATGCACGGCTGCACCCCAACACTCAGAAGCAGTAACTGAACCATCTGTCTGAAATGTAACAGATCCCCTTAAATACACACACACAAACACAGACTTGAGAACTTACACAAAGCATGCATACTAATCTCTACACCATTGTTACCATATTTTTCTATATCTATCTGTATGCCTTTCAGTGGATAATCTTTCATTTTCCGCCGTTCATTATGGGCATACTTGTCAAAGATGCTTGTGATCCAGTGTAATAAACTGATGACATTTATCAAGAATCACTTGATTTTTAATCATCCTCCCAAAATTGAACAATATTGGCTTTGTATACATTGCAAGGAATCAATGCTGTTGGCCACTTGCAATTAGCCAAAACACATTGTATATTTATTTTTTATATTTTTTCAATAAACTTTAAAGCTGCATGGGATAATTTCATACATAGGTGTCCCTAATGCCACATTAACACATATGAACTCAAACACTGGAAATGCAACAGGATGAAAATCATGCTGTTGTCACCAATCATGACTTAAAGATTCAGAAGTATACCAGTGGGGTGACATTGGGAATTTGACAAAATTCTACTTCATGAAAGTGCGTGTGTTCAGTATTAGGGCACTTTATGTTGCAAGACTTTGGGGTAGGGTTGGGCACTTAGCATGTAGCACGTAGCAGTTCATGTTCCGTTCAACCTTTTTATTCATTGTAACTGTTTCCTTTCACAAATTTATTTGCCCTTACCATGTTCTTTCCTAACCTTAACAATACCTTAGTTATCATATGCAAATATGGTAAGAAGTGACAACCTATATTGGTGCCAACCAATTATTTTGTTTTGATTCCTTCGTTGAATACAAGCACCTATTTTCTTCCCCCCTCAACTACGTAAAGGTGCTCTGAAAAGCTAGTTGCCAGTCGAGGTCAATGGTTTCCCACTTTGCTTTTACGTAACTTTAACAAGCTACTGGAACTTGAACAATGAACATAATGCATTGAAACACATGACTCTGGAAATGAACTAATTTGTGATGTGCCATTATGGTGGCATGGTGAGAAAATAACTGCACCCAATGCAAACACGCCCAACAACGTCAGGCTTGTGGGAGGCAAGAGAGAGAGAGCCTGCCACTTTGAATCTGTGTATGTTAAGAGGCAGTAAGAGCAAACTGCATGCTGAGAATTTCAAACCCTTGATGACATGTATTACGTCTTTAAAGTGTAATGTTATTGGACCTCTTGGTCGGGGTGGTGTTGATGAAGCGTTTACAGTAATTTCATCACTGATGCTTACAAACAAGAGTAGGATGCAGCTTTAAATACAAAACAACATGACTTTAAATGGATTGCTTGGATGATTCCAGGTTCCTCATCAAGGGTTGAGTATGGTAGTGACCAACATTTGCTTATGGCTTTTGCTTTTATGACAGCCCAGGATGAATCATCCTCGCTCGTTTACACAGAACAGGTCCCACTTCAAGGAATTTGTGTGAGTCACTGCCGCTCATTGGACGACTGTCTACGGCTTGCCTGCAGCTTCTCTCCTGATCACTCCCTGGAGACCCATTCAATCAAACCCCCATATATTCTGTAATTAACTTTAACTGATGACTTTATACAATAGTTGTGTTTTACTGTCTCCTTTAAATGCCATTTATCATCCTCCAGGTTTGGAGGTCTGAAAAATTGAGACCCTCCCTTCAGCTGAGCCAGTAAGGTCCGACTGAGCCTGTTCTGAGGCGTGACCCTGCTACACGGACCCCCCACACCAACCCCACCTTCTCTCTCTCAGGGTGTCTTATGACTGATCAAGACAGTTTTATTAGCCTCCGACTAACCCGGCAGGAAAGGGGGAGCTTTTTCAGAGTCTTAACAAACATGCTGGCAGTTGAGGAAACAACTGGCAGAAACAAGGAGATTTTCACAGAGAGATTGATGACGGAGCTGAGGGAGGATTGATAAGCAAACTGCTGGGTGGGGGTGAGGGAGTTGTGAGGTCAGGGGATATGAGGAAACAGTGGCTTGAGTGAATGAGAGGAAGAGGTGGAGATGCACCCAATAAAGTTGTTTTCAGAGTTGAAATTGTTTGTTTTTAACACCCCGGTCGGCTAAAAGTAAGGGTGAACTCTAGACTTAAATCTAGTATTTTACCTATCACTGCATTCATGAAAAACATTTATCTGCAAGCAAAAAAAGAGACCAAATTCTAAGGAACACACCAAAGCATCAACAGGAATATGAAGAACGAAAAGTAATGTTCAACAGTGCCTGTTATTTCCATACAAAAACACAGCAGTCTTTACATGCCGATATCATTCTACACAGTTACATGAGCCAAACAATAACTGCTGCTGCCAAGCTGGCTGCTGCTTTTATCAGTTTGTCCCCAGATGTCTGGGGAAGTGATGCGAGTGCCTGAATATCCTCCTTTATCCTCTTTTCTTTCCAGGTGCTATTGGAGAACCCTAACACACAAAAACGACCCGGGCCAGGCAGCATATGTAGTCAGACCATTGATGGGTCTGTTTGCAGTCAAAGGTTAGATCTACCAGAGGCCTTTAATCAAGAAACTTTCTCGATTTCCTCCCTTCGTGTTCCTCTTCTTGACCTCTGGTCCTCATAGTAAAGCTAGACGTGTACTGTAACACCCTAGACAACGCAACTCTTTAATCTTCTGCTCCTCATTAGAATTACTAATATGTCTGCGGCTGACGAAAGGTGTGTGACCGCCTGTGTGTGTGGAAGTGTGTGCATAGACTTGCATGCAAGCATGCGTGTGCGTCTCCATTTGGCTGAGTAGGGAGGGAATTCTTGAATAACAGCCTAATAAATATCAGGGGTAGGTTTATTGGTCTTGAAGCATATTTGCCGTTTGTTGGGAAACACTAAACCGAGGAAGGTTCCTGGCAAAGTGGCAGGGTGGTGCTCTTTTCTGGGTTGCGGAGAATGCAGAGGAAATCTACTCTGACATTAACAGGCTGCTATAGGAAGTGTTTTTGGATTAAATTAGAATGGCATGAGAAGCTGGCTGGTCTGAGCCAAGTGTGAGGGCACAAGTGTGAAGAAGATTGGAGTTAAGGGGTCCAGAAGGGCACTTTTGCCTGGTTGATAGGTGAAGATGATACCAGAGCAGGGGATCCGAGGGTGAAGGTGTCGGTGCAGCTGCAATCTTTGTAAGAGGTTTCATTATGCCCCCGGGCAGCAGGGTGCGTCACCAGTCACAGATGACAGAGCTGGAGGATGAATCATGGGATGGATGGATGCCTAAACTTGCTGGTTTTGAGATGCTGGGGAAATGTGGAGAGGGTTGGAGTATGGGTGGGGCAGTTGAGGGCATAAATTCCCTTCTGCCAATTGTAAACACTGCAGGAGTTCTTCATCACAGTTGTAGTGCTTCTGGTGGAAGAAAAACAACTTATTTTCAGGTGCTTGTTTGTTGGGACCCTTCCAAGAGGTCACTAGATAAACAGAGTAAAACAAACATAATTTGGGACACTTTGACATATGGATAGGAGACTGTGGGGACTGAATCACCAACCCTGTGATCAGTGGGTGACCCAGTCTACCCCGAGTCATTTAAGTGCATTTGTTTCAATTGTTACCAATTTTTTTAAATTTCAACTGCTGTCACTTCTTACACCCCTAGTGACTCTATCAGAAATTTATAGTGAACACACTTCAACTTTCTCAGCTACAACAGAAGTTTAAGTGTCGCTATTTAGCAGAATTTCGGGAGCAGGAACACACCACCATTACGTTAACCACGTCACCACATCACTACGCCATTTCCGCATAAATACCATACGTAACCATCCCTCGTTTCGCTCTTGCTTACCGCGCATGGCAGCTGCTAGCACCGGCCGGGACACCTGTCACCGAGATGCCAGGGCCCCAGCTATCCACCTCCAGCATCACGGCTGCTAGCACTGGCCGGGGCGTCTGGCACCGGGATGCCAGAGGTCCCAGCTACCAACCTCCAGCAACCACAGCAGCTAGCCTGGCACCGGGATGCCCGGCACTGGGAAGCCGGCGCCGCGGCCGTCCACGTCCACCGACCACAGCAGCCATCACATGGATGGTGTGTTCCTTGCTAGTGAAGTGTCGCTATTTAGCAGAATTTCGGGAGCAGGAACACACCACCATTACGTTGACCACGTCACTATGCCATTTCCGCATAAATACCATATGTAACCATCCCTCGTTTCCCTCTCGCTTACCCCGCCCCACCTGCCCATCCCTTTTCGTTCGTTTGCCCATTTTTTCTCCTTTATCTTCTCTATTCTCTCGGTAGGGTCCTGAAGGGGGTTCTTCTTACCCGGGTGCCATGGCGGACTTCCCTACAAAGCTTCCCCAAACCATCATCATAACTTTAACATCTGACATGTACCTCTGTTCAATTAATCTTTCAAACGTATCACATGGATGGTGTGTTCCTTGCTAGTGAACCAAACTTTCAACATTCATCTCTTACTTTTAAATTACCCTTCAATTGAAGATTGAACTGCTTTCAGTGCGTTTTAGAATCTTTCATTTCTTCCACTCCAGATTACAGTTTAATTGCTTTTATCAATACAAACTGGCAACTCCACTTCCTTCTAGTGTTATGGTAAGTTATATTTCACAGTGTGGTAATTCTGCTACCAGCAGGGCCATATTGGTCTTTGGAAGTGCTTTCAAGGATGCTGGCAGTCAATCTGAGATTGTGGTTAAATAAAAGCATTGCAGTTATGAGATATATTGTCAAATGGATGTTGTAAAAAGGAAAATGTGAATTTTATAATTGTTTCCACTGAAAGGTTGCTCTATGGCAGAAACATAGATACATTGCATTTCATTCTGCTTGCTTATATTTGTTCTTTAAACTGTAAAAAACCTGTAGAAGAACGAGGATATTTTACACCCACTGTTGCATGCTTTCTTTGACATTCCGTACCCAGATGTTTGTACCTGCACAGTGCTGAGTCACTCCTGTGACCAGGTGACTTCCGGACCTCCATAATTTATAGTTTTTTACATCCTGCAACTTGGAGAGAAACTTTCATTTTTTTCCCCCTGAATTTTGAGAACAAGGAGGGAAGTGAGTTTCAGCTCTTTGTCCTTGAAAGAGGGTCACAAAACCTGGAATGCACAGGAAGGAAGTCACAGAAGCAAGGCTATCTGTACTTACCCCCTTCCTTTACTTCCCTCCTCCTTTGTTTCCCGCTCCTTCTCTTTCTGATAAAGGGGAGAAGGGATGATGGAGCAATGAATAAGTAGAGCCCTGGGGTAGGGGTCTGTGCATAAGAGTGCACATGTGTGTGTGTGTGTGGATGTATGTTGTGGGAGGGTTAAGCGTTTCAGAGGCAGTGGTCTCCCCTCCTGGGCTGTCTCTCATCACACCGTTGACCCCCCAGGAAGCTTTAGATGTTCGTCTAGCTTCATAATTCTCTTATCGAGCTAATCTGGGAGATAAGGAAGGGGGAGTTGAAAGTGTAAACCCAGCACCGCGGCCCTGGAATCCAGTTGCAGCGGGGTCATTCTTTACCTGCCTGCCTGGGAGACTTGTTAACTTTGTGTGAGCTGTGCCCATGTGTGTACTGCACAGCGACGACCAGAGCTTTTGTTTGTGTGTGTGTGTGTGTGTGTGTGTGTCTGTGTGTGTGTTTATGTGCATGTGTGTGTAGACCTCCCAACAACCCCACCCCACCCCCTCACCCCATGTACTGATGTAGTTGCCCCCCACATGCAGGTCTGCTGGAGTATGATTGATCTGGGCAGAGGTAGTGGTCACATCCTGAACTGGAGTTGATTTCCTTTCTTCCCTAAATACAGACCTGGTGTTTATCATAGGCTCAGTGTCATGTTTGTATGTTTTCATAGATCAGCGCTGTTATGGGAGGCGGTAGAAGGGTAGAGGAGGTGGGATTGGGTCTGAGAGAAGGAAGAGGAAAGGAAGAAAGAAAAAAAGAGTATGAAATTAGAGAGTGCTTTCCCTCACTGTCTTTCCTTCTACAGGCATAAATCTCCAGACAGACGGAGCGGATGCAGCTACTCTGGGAAAGTGCTAATTAATTGACTGGGGTTGAAAGGTTCTGGATCACACCAGCAGATTTATATAAGATGCTGTTACTGGTGAACTAGCAGAACTAAAATATTATGGTTGTTTCATTTTGATGTCTTTAAGTTAGCTTACTGTGTAAGGAGCTTGGAGAAGAAGACAAAATGAAGTCTTAATTAATCTAAAAATGTAAGTAGTGGACCGTGGGTCTGGTTTATAACAAAGGATAATTTAATTTGATTAGAACCTGGGACTTATTTTTTATAGTTTTGAAGATTACATATATCATAATACACTGATAATATCATAATGACATTATACTCATCAAGATTTTCACACACCTTTCCTATACAATGAGGGATTTTTTCCAACATTTCAATGAATTCAAATGTTTTATTTGTCACATACATATAACACGTGTGTAGAGAAATTCAATGTGACAACGATAAAACATAAAAATACACATATGTAGTTCAATTCAAGGCAAACAATAACATTTCATACACACTCAAGTGCAAATATACAGGGTAATGCAAAATTATTTCACATGCAAGACAAAGTATAATTTGTGTTTGCCTACCAAATAAAATTATTTAGATAATCTGGCAAAACTTAACACTGTGCTCCAAGGTCTCAACAATACTTTAGTGAGTACTCTGTTATCATAATTGATTCAAATACTGTCCAAAACTATGTCAATAAACTGTAACAAACGGAAATTATCATTGGAATTGTGGTGTCTTGTAAGTTCCATGAGGGCTGCTTAGGCACACTTGCTACCACCTTAGATATCACAGCTAACAGCATGACATGATAGTGATAGTAGTACTTGTACTATAGTTGTGGTTGTGAAATCTGTTGTCCACTTTAATTTGTTTAAGACTTAATATATATATAATAATATTAAGATAATATTGTGGAATAAACACACTATTTTTGATAATTTTGGCACATGTTCATTTGCAATGGAAATGTTCCTATGTCCCCACTTCACCCAGCCTGTATGACTGCAGGCTATTCGATGTTTTCCTCTACATGCCTCTCCTATACATGCTTCAGACTCTTCCTGCTCTCTGTGTAATTTGTAGAGTAGTTTCCTATGCTTCACCACTCTGAATCACTGGCTGGCTGCACCGCCAACAGCAGGATGACGTGGTTTCTGTAATAGATGGCTTCTTTTTGGGTAATTAATAATCAAAGGTGTAATTTAGATGCCCAGGGTTTACAGGGCTCTTAATAAAGTTTCATACTCCCATACTCCCATGGGCAATATGAGTCATGCACTGAACAAATGTTTGGTTTGTATCATTCTGTTCTAATGTCACTCTGGTATTCTCGTTTGAAGATGCTGGTGACACATATTTTATGTCTCAGGCGCTGAACACTATATACTCTAATTTCTGTTGTGATGCAGGATGCAGGTGTGGCAAAATATGTGGAAAAACACCTCAGAAAATCCTCTTATGGTCATGATTTACTGATGACATTGCGAACTCTCTCGCAGCATCTGCATGTCTCCTATGCCTTCTTCTTCGTCTGCAGTGTCCTCTGGCCGAGCTTTAGATTATAGAGCAGGATGGCTGGAGCTTCTCAGGGATATCACAGCATGACAAGATCCTGCCCTCTAATTATCCTCATCCAATGTTTGCTGCGGCAGGTTTTCTTTTTCCTGTCTGTGTTTTCTTTCTATACATTTTTTTCTTCTCTCTCCCCTGTGTTGTCACTGTCTCGCCCCTTTCATCTTTGTTCTCAGCTGAATGTGGGATGGTGTTGAATTGGAGGGTAGAGCGTGTTCAATGACCAAATGACATGCCATCACTTACACGCCACTCTCTTCTGCATGCAATGACTCTTCAAGCCTTCAGCCGCACCCCCACGGGCTAAATTGACTGGCTGTTCCTTCACACCCCTGACACTATTTAATCTCTGTGATTCATATCTGACAAGTCAAAGCATAGGATCTCACCCTTTAACTAAGGTAAACACGACAAGAAGGACTTTTGATTCAGTGAATTACAAGTATTGAGTTTATCCGTAATACAAATGAGTTGCTTAAAATGTAATGTGCAATGAAATAAATACAAAATAAGACAACAATTTGTGTCAAATAAACAAAACTAAGTAATAAGTATAAGTAAAAACATAGAAACTATATGAGAAATTGAGAAATAACAGTTGAAATGAATTGATGTCTTTTTAGAAATGACGTCTTTCTGTTAGTGTAGTAATATTTGGTCGTTTAGAGTAAAGAACTTCAGAATAGTTGATAAAACACAAATTGTTTTAATGGTATATCATCATGTGTTTGCATTAAATGCTGTGTTAGTGTGAATTCAATTTTTTTGTTAATATTTTATAATATAAATATACTTTATATTTACATACATGTACATACTCTGTGTGAAGAACAACACTACAACACTTTTACAGCCACCTTCCATGGGGCTTTGATATTAAAAGGATACGTTCAAGTACAGTGTCAACTTGCATGTGCACATTGTTATGTACTGTAGCTAGGAATGTGCTCAGGATTGGTTCGCACAAATTTATGGATTGGGAACTCGATATGCCGCGGACCACTACTGAACAGATTCTGGCTCCAAATGACGTCACCGGTGCAAGATGGCAGCTCTCATATACGTTGGCTTCAACTACTACTTTGGAGACATGTCGTCCATCTTTATGTATAGTAAGAGATAGATTGCAATAAGTTAGATTCTTGGGACTAGTCTAGTAAGTTTTTTCAATTATAGATGTCACAGACTGCCAACTGAAATTTACTGATTAGTATGTGTTCTTAAAATCTGTAGTGTATGTCCTGTGCCTTCTACATTTTCATTTCAACCAAAGCAGTGTGTCAGATTTTTTCTCTGTCAGCCCTGATTCTACATAAAACATTTGTATACACGGTTGCCCATGAAGTTGGAATAAAATATTTTTATTAAAAGGACAACACAGCAAATGTCTTGCCCTTTATAGTGAGAAACAATTGTTAAGCATTAATTTGTTACACCTGGTTACATTACATTACTGGGACATATAGAACTGGGACTCAGTGTGTAACTGCTTCACACCAGGTAGTTACTTGCCTTTGCCTTATTGTAGATTCTGGTGACCTACCAAGCCTTCACTTTTTTGGTGGTTTCTCATCCCACTGTCCACTGTCCGGTTCAGACCCTATTACTATGTCTGCTCAGGTTTATAATCTGTTTCATTTGTATTTTTGCATAAACACTTTTTGTTTATTGTAAGTGACATAAGCTCTTTCCTCCACCCTTTGATGCTGTAACTTACTCTAGGAAAATATTAGCTGGAAAAAAGAATACCCCAAATGTTTATTATGGATGTTTTTCCCCAATACTCACTTAATCAGGAATAATGTGATTCATGTCAGCCATATGTTTCTCATGAAGTAGAATCTTGAGGAATGTGGACTTTGGTGAGAAGCTGCTATGATTTGTGAGGTGTGTGTGGCGGAAGGACCACAGGGGGATGGGATCCTGCAGGGGGATCTTCCTCTCTGTACAATCAATGATGCTCCCAACCTGTTTACCTACAGCAGGTCCCTCCTCCCTGTTTTAACAGTTTTACACCCACTTTACTTTGCCATGTGTTTTAAATGTAGTGTACTGTAATGTCTATTTCTGTGTTTGTGCACAAGCATGCATGCATGCAGTATTTGCTCTTGGCAGCTACAATGTATATGGCCAAATATCTACACGTTTCCCAGGCTTTCAGGCCAAGCCTAGTCCCCACAGTGCGACCCCTGACACACGAGTCCCAGCCCATTTTGAGCTCATATAGGATGAGGCAATGCAGGACCTGGGGAGGTTAGCAGTAAGCAGACACTAGTCGGAGCGAGGACAGGGTCTCTCTTTCTCTCACCTCTTTCTCTTCCTTTCTCTGTCTTCTCTGACAGACGGGAGAAATGCATTGTCTCGCTGACAGAGTTAGTTGGATTGGGATTCTGTCCTCCACTTCCATCTCTCCCAGATGGTCAACACTTAGGACCACACAGAGAGAGAGAGAGAGAGAGAGAGAGAGAGAGAGAGAGAGAGAGAGAGAGAGAGAGAGAGAGAGAGAGAGAGGGAGAGAGAGAAAGAGGGAGGCTGTGAGTGAGAGAGGGAGTGGTGGTGATGATGAGACCCTGCCTGCTTGCCACACGCTTCAGTAGACTCCAAATCAGTCTGGACTGCAGCGGCCTTCGGAGCTGCAGAGACGTCTCTGTTAAAGTCTCGCTGATGTTAATGGCTTCTCCAGCTCCACAGCTGAGCTGCAGGGACTGTCTGAGATTCTGCTGAATTAGGACAGAGCATCCAGGGTAAAAGAGCAGTGGAATAAAAACATTACAAAAATCAGTTATCTGTTAATAATCTTAAAACAGTTTGCATAATTAAAGCTTTCCTTTTCACAACTTTTAGTTTATAATCCACTTTAGTGATCTAATAAATAGCCAGTGAACAAAAGCACAACGGTTAAAAGAACAACTGTTGTACAGTACATTTACACACAGATGCTAAAAGCCTTAGGAGCTTCTGCCTTGCAAGATTCCAGGATCTGTAGCGGGGACGGGGACTTGTGTATGCTAGATAGAAACAGTCTGTGGGTTTTCATTTCGACCAAAGTCTCAACCAGTTAATTTAACTGATTGGCGCTCTTTTAAGTAGAGGGGAGAAACTGACCTGCTGAGTTTGTAATGAGAACCTGCAGACTGCTGGCCCTCAATAGCATGTGAACTAAATCATGTCCGTGCAGTAACGTTGCCATGCATTATGGGTGAGTGACTCATAACCTTATGTAAAAACACCTGGACACTTAAATGCATTGATAAAGAAGGAATGCAAACCACATATTTTCTTCCTTTTTAGTCTGGATTCCTTTTGTTTTTACTCAGGGGGGCAGATGCAACACAAGATAAGATGGACGAGTGTAATGAATCTGTCATCCTACTCCCAAGTGTTATTTCTTCAAATGGGCCCGGTGTTGATCAGACTGGAGATGATCCATCTGCAGATTACCAGGTGAAATGCCTTAAGAAACACATGTTGCATATAAAGCATTTTTGGTCTTTCCATCAGCTCCATATTCTTGATCACATTGGAGCAAAGCAGCAACACATTATTGTGGAAGCATCTACATACAAAAACTTAGTTTATGATTGGATATGTTAACTGAAGTGCAGTATATCTGTGGCACGTAGCTACTCTAGCATCTACTGTAAAGTGTCGTGTCTCATGGTTGACAGCTAAATCCCATTCTGCAACATTTGTTGTGCCACTTGGTAAGACATTTGTATGCACATATTAGCTAAAACTTTTCCTGACTTTCTTCTTTTTCGTGTCTAAACAAACATGCGCTACTGTCCATCCACCGTCTGAGAGCTGTAGTAAAGCACCACTTGATAGAAATAGATCTTGTTACCTGAGATTATTGAAAGACAACCTCTACCAAGCAGCTCAATATTCCTAAGAGATGCTACCTGCAAATATTACAACTCCAGCTCTACCAGTTGCATCTTTTCTGAACAGCAGACATTTTGAAATGCCATAGCAGGAAAAGAACAGGTGTAATACTATTAACAATTGCTCTGTTCCATTTAAGTGTCCTTAAATTACACCTAATTACACATGTGCTTTTCCTGCTACTTCAAAAATATTCCTATAATTACAGGGGTTGTGAGTCAGCTCCCTCTAGCATGCAGTATATGAACGTGTGTGTGCATGGGTATGAGCATTGAAATAAAGGTGCATAATGTGTAAGTGCATGTCCATGTAAAGGAGAACACCACCTATTTTACACATCAACATCTGTTTATAGGTCTTTGGGAGCATTGCTGCATATTTGAAAAAGAGGGAGCTGTGTGAAATCTGATCAGTTACCTCAAGTGATGTCACTTGAGTCAGTGTCGGTTGGGGCTGAAAACTATGAGTTTGAAAATGAAAAACATCTAGAGGTGTGGACTTGTATAGAAGGGAGCTTACGAGACCTCTGCAGCCTGCTCATCACCTCTGCTTGAGCTGACTTGAGGTTTGTTTAGTGTTGTGTGGGGGTGAAGAGCTAGTCCTTCTGGAAATGTTGCATGTCTAACAAACTGCATACACGCCTTTTTCTCAATGGGACCTTTTATAGCATTTTCTTTACCTCAGGCATTACTTGCTCAGATCAAGCACTTCCAATCTTTCTACTTTTGTCTGTTTACATACAACACAGGCAGCACAGGTTGGACACTGTCCTCAGTTCTGGTCCAGCTCTGTGACTGAAGCCAGAGCTCGACCCTGTTCCCTGTAGGTACAGAGCAGAGGGAGGGATAGACGCATGTGTGTGTGTGTGTGTGTGGGGGGGGTGTTTCTAACCTCACAGAGGATCCCAGAGACCCCACCCTTTGACTAAAATGCCACAATTAGTGCATGTGCAGCCTGGATCACATCACACGATGCGTTTGTAATTGTTCAAGAGTAAAGCAGCCTTAGTTTCTAAAGAGCCCAGTCAGGAGGGGCCATACAGAGAGATTTTAGTTATTTCTCAGTGGTCTAGTTGAAATCCCTGACCCTGGGCATTATTTTACGTCACTGTTAATTACACCAAGAGATAAATACTACCAGTGTAATTGTACAACGGAGATAAAAAAGCAGAATTCCTTCTCTGCTTTGTAATATCTTTTCCCACAGAAGAGGATCACTGCAGGCCTCAGAAAGCCAGAGTGCTTGCTGGATTGTGTCCGACAGCCCATAAGATCTTGTGGCCTTACCTTCAGGACCTCTGTACATTAGTCCCACCACCCCTGCCCCCCAAACCATATTATATGCTCCTTGTTGACCCAAGAGGATCAGGGATCTGTTCCTAATCACATGTCCTGCTTTATAAGCTCCCTTTCTTATTAAAGCACCTCATGGCTGTATTTAGGGGCTATAAATCATATTTTGTAATATAGGCGGATAGGGGGACCATTGGCGAGGAGTGCAGTTGTGTGAGTGTGTGCCTCTTGATATGAAGCCGTCTTATTTTTACCAAAGGGCAGACTGAGACACACACATACACACACACACAAGAAGTATGTGTCATCAGGGGCTGAAAGAAGCCAATCATCTGATCAAAAAGGCTGCTGCCATGGGGAAATTAGTTTGTTTTACTGTATCATCATTTGTAAGGTAGCCATAGGAAACAGCCAGTTTGTGTGTGCGCACATGCATGTGTATTGTTGTTATCATGTAAAAATGTCAGCGCTCTGATTCTGGGGATTTGTATATTTTAACATTAGTTGACTTACAAATTTTTTTTAATCAAACATTGTTACTTGCAAAATTGCAAAATCAAAATATGCATCTATTGTCCAGCTCTGCTATGATAGAAATACATTATTTATTTTAATACATTCATTTTATGCTATGTGGGTCTATGTTATACTGCTTGTCCATGGGCAGACCTTGAACGTGGACAACAAAATGTGACATTCTGATTATTTGCAATAAATCTATTTGTCTAACTCTCTGGCAAAACACGTAATATTTATAACATGACAAATATTCACTTTTCAAGAATATTAGATAGAAAATTCAAAGAACAAAATAGCAGCAAATACTGTCACAAGCCTTCAAAAACTCATGCCAGTCCAGTGCTAGGAACCAAGGGCACTTGTGAGCCTGTAATGGATAATGGCAGGTAGGGGCAGAGAGAAGTTGACTGGGTAAGGAGGGAGGGAGGGAGGGTTTGAGGGATAGAGACTGTTGTAATGGTGGGATAGTTGACGTATGGTTAGCCTACTTTTCATTATTATTACTCAGAGGGACGGTTCCCTTCTCACTGTGGTGATCCAGCCTCCTCTCTGTTTGCTTAGCCGAGTGGTTCCATATGGAAGAACACATCAGTGCAGCATCTGGCACCACAGAGAGAGGAGACAAACAGGTCTGAGGCAGGACACGTGTGTTCACAGCAACTAGACACTACTGTGTACAAGTCCTCGTGTCAGGTGTAAGACCTATAACTGTTCAGTGTCAGGATCATGCTTTACTTGCTTAGATGTACTTCAGGAGGATCGGCTACATCTTTTTAAAATAATTTCTATATTTGGTGTGTCAGAGATTCTTTAGCATCAATCAAAAAGGAACTACAAAGGGTCACGCTGTCAAATGTTGAGTGATTGCCTGGTATCACTTGGGACATACTCTTCAGGTTTTAAGGGCACTTATGAACACTTCCTTAGACAGGGGATATTCCCTGAAGTAAGGAAATGTTATTTTATTAACCTCCTTACAGTGCACACACACACACACACACACACACCAGAAGGCAAAGGGCTCTCTGGAGAAAAAACATATTTAAACAATTATCAGGCTACTGTAAAGCCATGGTGGATAAAGATGCATCGTAAACTGCAGTGCTTAAACTGTGTAGATTCCTAAAGGAAGGTACATTTTGAGCGTAACATAAACAACGACCTCAGGCTTCACTTTGACTTTTCTTGTTGTGGAACATGAATGAAAAGTAGTTACTCATTGATACAATGCTGTTGTTTGTTCTTTGAAGATCTCGAGGTGAGAACCGTCTCTCTTTGTTCGTTTGTTCATTTGTCCGTCACATGTGGTCTCTCACATGCTGCTGATCATGCAGCAGATGGTTATGAGATCTGGAAGTGTGAAAATTGTTGCTGTATTTCATTTCACTATAGGAAAATGTACATTCAAAGGACCAAGGGTGCAACACATTTTTTAAATGCACTAAATAGATTTAGCAAAAATGCAAGGAATAAAATTTCCAATAATATTAGCATTTTAAATTTGACCTAAATTTGGTGAAATTGTGCGTTTACTGTAACTTTTGAGTAAACTTTTTTTTAACAGTGTATGCATTTCCAAGTGTCCCAAGACAGTTATCACAAATGTCACAAGATGGCATATTTGTGACTGATTGTCTCAGTGGGACACTACTGTTATGTGAACCATAACCTTTTCTAATACCTGTTTATGCCAGAGATCAGATGCTAACTGGCTTTCTACAGTACACAATGTTATTACACAATTATTACACAATATATGGACACTGTAGTTTATGACCACTTTACAGACACAATACTGTACTTCAGTGGTTAAAGAAGTACTCAAGTGAACATTTTCTGAATATAGTAAAAGTTGCATTCAAAATTGTACTTACAATAAAGCTCATGTACAGATATTATTAGAAGTGTACTTAAAGTATCAAAAGTAAAAGTACTAATTATGCATAAAAAGATTCCAGTGAGTGTTATATTATTATATACTATATTGCTAGATCATTGTTACAGATTCATTCATGTGTAAGTAACATTTTACTGCTGTAGTTGGTCAAGGTGGAGCTATCGTTCAACTACTAAATATACTTTTATGTATTTAAATCATCAATCATCACTCATAACTAAAGCTGTGAAATACAGTATGTGTGTAGTGGAGTAAAACGTACAGAATTAAACAGCATAGCCTACAATGGTAAGTACCTACAAACTGTACTAGTCCAGTACTTGAGTAAATGTACTGTGTGTTACATTCCACCACTGCTATAATTGCTTTAGACATTTCAAAATATACTAGTAAATAGTAAAAAGGTTTTGGCTGGAACAGAACCATCATATGTTTGCTTTCAGTGTGGCCTTGAGCTGTCATCAGTGTGATGCATGTATAAATCCGATGTGTTTGTGCAGCTCAACACAGCGAGGAGGATTATTACCAACAGTAGAACTCTCATCCCTCAACATCCAAACATTCCTCATCCCATGGAGAGACGGCTTGGGGTGTTGGAGAGGAAGTCAAACAATGACTCACTTTACTGACAGACAAGAGCAAATCGATATCACATGTCAGAGAAAGTCTTCTTAGAAGCGTTCACCTGGATGGTTTCTCCCTGAGTTAAAGCACTTGTATATTGTGAGAACTGCAATGGCCTCTAATTGCATACTGATTACATTGTAGCACTGAACATGTAGCTATTGTTTGTGTTTAACCAGTTACCTCCTCTGGTCCTCTTTGCCCCCCTCTTAGGTCCCCTTTCCTCTCCTCATGTGTGCTGAAGCTCCTCACCATCTCTGCAGTCTTTTTTGGGGAAGGGGGGTGCAGGCAAGGCAAGTGGGGGTGTAGATGTTGTTAACCCTTGTTTCACACCAGCTGCTCAATACAGGAGGGTCACAGTTCAGCCTGTTACAAACTTAATATACCTCAGGTGTTCTTCATTTTTACACCACTCGCCCCATTGTATGTACACTGACTGTACTGTGACCATGTTTCTGTAACGGCATTTTGTTACAGCAAGGAGGCAGAACATAGACGCTCAAGTCACTCAAAACAAGGAATTATTGTTGGAAGAAATTCTTCTTCTTCTTCCAATTATTATACAGAATTAGTCAAAAAGCTGTATCATGTGTTTTATTCCTCTTACAAATCACCACAAGTTTCAACATATAAAATAAATCATTTTTGAAATAAAACTTACTGACTGTATGACACAGTAAATCCGTCACAGTCATTGGGGGTATCCATCGTTCGACTGTAACAGCACCACCTTACTGTAACTTCTTTTATTGAGCATAAATATTTCAGCGCTGCCACAGACCGTGCACAGTAGATGGTAAACAAGCTTTCAACTCCAGGATCAAATTGTCAGTCAAAATTTTCCCATGCAGAGCTCATATTTTAAGCCCGTTCTGCCTCACCTCTGTGTTGCACCGCTTGATTTGCACTTACGTCAGTCTGATGAGGAAAAGGCAGGAACTTCTTGGCTGAAATGTCTCTCTGTTGCTCAGAGGAAAAGAGAGGGCTTCTTAAGGTCAAACCGCTGTGGTTAGAGAAACACACAACTTACTACTCCAGCATCTACACAAAAACAAATACACAACTTCACAACTGCTAATCGAGCTATTCTGTCTATTTAGAAAAACATCTTTCCCACTTTGCAATTAAACAAAAAATACGCTGAAAGCACATATGTTCCAGCACTTAAAAGCAGCATGCATTTGTGAATCTGTGGAGCTGGGAACAGCGTTAATATAGTCTCAAAATCCCGAAAGCAAAAGTAACCTGATCCGTGCGTAACACGAGACATTTGCAAGTACAGGAAGCTTTTTGAAAGTGAAAAGGATAAGATCTGAGAAGTTGAAGTTAGAAAGAAAGTCTGTAAGTAAAATATTTTCAAATCTTGTTTTTCAGTTACAAATCATGTAATACACATTTACAAATAATATTGAGACTATATTCACTCCATAGAGAATGAGAGAGTTGAGAACGGCGACTGACATTTTGTTTTGAGAAATGTGCCACTACCATGAGTTGTAAAACTTAAGATAGCTAAAAACAAACACACACGCAGCTAGCTAACTATGTCTAGAAGATGCCTGCAAGATATTGAAAATGAACAATCCCTCATCAGAGCCACTGGGTGTGATCATAAACTATGCTGGTAACCAGAAGATAAGCACTAGTAGTGATGAAGTGATGACATTTCTTACATTTTATATTTTGTGACGAAGCAGGTGGGTTTGGTGGAGAAGCAGGCGCATTTGGTGAAGCATTGCCCCCCTGTGCCCATGCCTAGAACTGGGTATTGGGGTTATTAAGGCTGTGGTGACGTAGCAGGAGGGGCTCGGCTCAGCCAGACTGGGCTGGGAGGAGAGTCTACGATCATTGACCCTGGAGATACGGCCACCATTATCTCACCTCTAATTGTTGATTGATCTAAGAGGCCCTGGAAAGACGGGTTCCACAAGCTTTTTTTCCCATGCAGATTAAATCGTACTGCTTAAAGTTGTTTCAAACAACATGGTTGCTGGAGGGTCAGAGGGCAACTGCATACTAGTGGCTAATGGTAGCAAATAATGTCAATCATGCCAAATGAGTCACTGGCGAGACTCACTCCTGCTTCTCACTGGAATTTGAGGAATGAACCCACTTGGTGAGGGCTATTCTCTGGGATGAGAGCAAAACCTTTTTCTTTCTGAGCTTTGATATTTCTCTTTTTCTCAGTTTTTGTAAGAAATAAACATTCCACACATGATCTCCATTTCTGACTTGTGTTACCCATCTATCTCTGTGTCCTTATGTTCCCTATATAAAACAGAAGAAGATCAAGTGAGTCATGGTGTCAGAGTCCAGACTGTCTTTTATTAATGGCTTCAAACAGAGTGGAGTTAGTGGATGATGAATTGCACGTCATATAATGGCTGTGCTTCACACACAAAAGGGCTTTATTCTCACCTGTGATGTCCTGTTTGTCCTCTCAGAGAATGTCCATGTGTAATACAGTGTCTGGTACAGCTCATCCAAACACTTCAGCTGTGAGAATAATCAGCAGCAGAGTAGCTCAACCTGTTACTTTGGTTCTGTTACTAAATTTGGTACTGACATGTAGAGCCATCATCAGGTCAAACTTCTGTACTTTGTAGGGCTATTTAGCAAATCTTAGTAGACAGTGATCATGGTAAACATTATACCTGCTAAACATCTGCAAGTTAACGTTTTCAATGTAAGTATGTTAGCATGCTGATGTTAGTATTTAACTAAGTTTTTGTAAAAATGTTGGTGTCCTTACAGCATAGCAGGGAATTGCATGTTTGGTCTCTTGCAAAATGTATTTTAAAGTTCTTGTTCAAAGTGCACAAAATGGGAAGAGAGAATATAGCACAAACATTTTAATGACTTTCCAGAAAATCAGCAAAAGAATTAATGGCTGTTTCTATCCACCACTGTTGTGCGAATATTAGGAGTTGAGCATATCGAGATAAACAGTTTGTGGCACTAACTCGGGTGCTCAGGTGCCATTAAGCTATTGTGCTTGAAAACCAGTTGACAAACTTAAAGCTGCTGCTGATGATTTATTACCACAGACTGATCACATGCACAGAGAAGATTGCGTTGATATGTAATGTCTGAGTCTGAGGTTAAAACAGAGAGAGAAACGTCATTATAGTCACTTTACCGGATCTCCCCCCTTAGCACCCCAACACAAAAGAGAAGCAATGCAACCGCCTGTTATCTTGGACATGACTGTACCTTTACTGTTTCTCGCAGGTGCAGACTTTTCATGGCTTACAGCAGCGTCAGTCCAATGCAATATGATTGAAACAGGATTAGCATGTTTGATTTTTACCTGTTTTACAGACATAATCTCGTCAAAGTTTAAAGGTTTTACCATAAATCTCCAACATTGACTTTTCATAACTTATTCAATCACTGATTCTCTGGGTATGACATGCAACAAAGCTCCCCCAGGTGGTAGTTGAACCATGGAAGAAGTTGCAGTTTTGTGGTTTGCTCCTTGACCATTAGGCTACCGTGCGTACAATTTCAGGCAAATATTTCCTCACATATAGCCTTCCTTTTGCCGGATGAATAGACGCAAGCTTCTCTTCAACCAATATTTACGTCCAGCAGCAGAAAACGCATGTTAAAACAGCACAGCATCAGATTATTATTATGTAGCTGCACTTTATGCAAATTCCATGAACTGTGGTTAGGCTCATTAATATCTTTGGTCTTAGTAAATATCTAGCTCAAATGTAAAATTTGCAGAGACAGTATGTTGCAACAGGCTTAATATGTCCCCTGATATTACGCCTGCTACTTAATAAAACATAACTTTAAGAGGTTTAAATAACAGAAAAATTAATTCTATATTTATGATTTGTATTTTTGACCCACTGGGCTTCAGTGAAGGGTTCATAAATAACAGAGAGATTATCCTGTTTTCATTTAGACCCCTCTCCCCTTTTCATTGTAGCCCCTTCGCTCACTGCTCCTGTACCTTCTCTATCACTTCATCCTTCTGGACTCAGCTTGCACACATGTAGGCCCATGTTCTCTTTTTCCAGAAGCTTCCTTCTTACTCACTTTACACCCTCAGGCCAGGCCAGGCCTGCTCTCTGATGTAGAGCCGGGTCAACAGGGAGTGATGGCTCATGAACTGAAATCCACACAGAAATTTCAGAAAGCATATCCCACATTCCCAGTTCTGCAGCGCTCACACCAGGTCTCCGCCACTACTACAGCTCCCCCACCTCACCTCTCACCTCCCAAACTCCTCCATGATCTCTCCCCTTGCGAGGGTTATGGTGTGGGGGTTTGCTGCATTCAGATTTACATCTGTCCCTTAAGAGATATCACTAACCATTTATGTGGAAACTGTCAGAGCTCGGTGACCTCATTTTCAACCTCAATATTGTCTTGTGCCATTTTGTCATATTGCAAAAAATTACTTGATAAAACCTCTAGGGGATCTCAGCACATTACATTCTGGCAGGTGTCGTGTGTCTGTAGGTGTGTGTGTGTGTGTTAAGGAGGTGGTAAGTAAAAGAAGCTGAAGGCCGGGATGTGGTCTTTCAGGAGGGAAGTGCAATCTATCTGATGTAAATGAATCCCTGTACAAATGGAGAAAGGCTACACTTATTTTACTGGTATCATGTAACCTGTTGTCGCAAACATCGGAAAGATGGAAGAAGTACTAAAACTATTTACTTAAGTAAAAATAGCAATATCACAATGTTAAAATACTCTGTTACATATAACAGCATTACATTTTTAATTTAAAGCAGTATTCTTTTATTTATTTTACACTTGGAGACAGCACAAAAAGCTGTAAACACAACAGTTAAATATTATAACTAGGGCTGGCAACGTTAACGCATTAACGCTTGAGATTAATCTGGAAATATTAACGCGATTCAAATTTTTTACGCTAATTAATTGTATTACCAAGTTTGACCCCAACTTCCTCCCATAATTCCAGCACAAACTTGGACCTGACTGAATTACTAAAAGCCGCGGTGAACGCAGATAACACGATGACTGAGGAGACACTCGTCAGTGTGCTGAACGGCAAATTTCGTTTGAAAAAGCTTCCAAATGGAGGTTTAGATAAAACCAAAGTTGTGTGCACATATGGCAGTGATGAACTGTCTTTCCACCAAAGTACAACAAGTCTGAAGTACTATCTACGGGCAAAGCTCATTTTTGCCGATGTTAGCAAAGATGCTAGCACTGAGACAGGATCAAGCCGTGTACGTCAGACTACACTGGCAGAGTGCAGCCAGGGGAAGTCTGTGAACAAAGACAACAACTAACTCATTCATTTGGGTGAGATGCTACTTTGCAAACAATTCACAAGCAAGCTGTTTACATTCTCTTTGTAGCAGACGTTACTTTGTAACTGTTCTTTATGTCGTTGTCTGCTAATTAAGTCTGCATTCATTATGGCACCAAGCACTCTCTGAGACTTTACTCTGCTAATGAAGAGATTCTAATTTAGAAATCATCAGAACTAAGCTGAGATTTTATAATAAAGTAAAAAGAACTCTGATTTCTCTAACCAGTTTGTCATGCATTTCTTTTTTCCAATACCACACATTTTGTTTTACCCCCCCAGAAAAAATATTTTAAACGTGATTTATCATGATTAATCACAGCCTATTATTGTGATTAACTCGATAAGATTTTTTTATCGATTGACACCACTAATAAAATTATAACATCCAAAAAAGTATAATTTTATAAAATAGTATTGTGTTAGTATAATATTAACACATTCATTATATAATGTTAGTATATTAATTATAATTTCATAAAATCGTAAAGTATAGATTGATAGCCTACTACTAGTATTATCTTATTTACTTGACAATACAGCAGTTTAAGAAATACATAAACAACATTTATAATTGTTGTAGGTTTTGTTCCTTTATTAAATCTTTGTATAAGAAAAAAGGTCTGCATTGTGCTGTTCGGGCAACCCACGGAGCGACCGGCCCACAGGGATTTCTCCAGGTGCTCCCAATGGCCTGTCTGATGATGTTTTACATGATGAGCAGCGCGGGGGGATTACAGTTGGTTGTCAAATGTAATCGCACGCTGTGATCCTAAATAATTTTTCCGGTTCGCACACATCTATTTTTAGGGGCAAATGAAAGTGAAATACTCGCACTGTAAAGCCCTGAAGCACACAGAACGTTTATGTGTTTATGTTGCACACTTGGACAAAAAAGGGACTTCCAGGTGTGCAGAAGTTTTCTGAAAATACAGAAACACAAGCACATCAGCGCAACGTAGCTGCATGCTGCAAGCTACCTGGCTCTATTCAATGATGCATGGAATACACATTTACGTTCACTCTTGAACTTGCATGAAACACAAACTGCTATAATCCTCACAACACACTCATACTGATAATATTCTGCACACTCACACAACTTATATTCTAGCAGGCTACATGTGGTTATACTCCTGACATGGATATTATCTCTTTTTTCATTACTCTTACACATTCATTCTACATTTGTTGCTACTTTTATACATCTTTTTTTACAGAAACACAAGCACATCAGTGCAATGAATCTGCATACTACAAGCTATCTAGCTCTACTGAATGATGCAAGCATCCTCTATCGTCTTACACAAAGGACCCCTAAGCTGCTCAAAGTGCCTGTGTTACTGTACTAAACTATAAATTAACTTACTTAAATATTGCAAATAGCAATTGCAATTTTCACATTACAACTGAACATAAAAAAGTAATACATGAGAAGGGGGGATGTCCAGTGTCCATTAATATATCCAACATTACTGTGGGTCCCACACATGCAGAATTTTAGAGCTGATATGAATCTATGACTTATATAATTATGTATAGAGCAACTGGGGGACAAAGGTGATGACCACTACACTGGCCTTTTCTCCAGTATGATTATATTTAAGATATATGATTACAGGAATAAGAACCATTGCACTAACCTTTATTTGGCCATTTTTAAGGAAATTGGTCGATAGGTTTCCACACACATCAGTAATTATATTACTGATTTGGATTTTAAGAATATTTAATTTTGTTACTATATTATACACAGTCATTACATAATGAGAATTCAATCAGTACGTCAGACACCAAACTGTACATAAGTTCAGTTCCTCACTGAATGGTTTACTTATGAACATATAAATTGCTTTTTTTATATATAAAAAAAGCTATTTTATAGTCTATATACTGTTGTATAACAGCGAGCCTGCTGTAACTGGCAAGCACACATTTGAAGGTCAGGCCTTAAGAGAAAAAAATCCTTCTAACTGTGCCAATTCATTAATCTAAGGCTCATTGCAAGAACAAAATGTATTTGGAAGATGAATGTTCAGATCAAAGGCTTTTGCACCCACAAAGGTATGAAATTAAACTGAAGCAAACCTCTAACTCTTGTGAATGTGAATGTAGTGTATGTATTTAGAACAAGTGATTGTTTTCAAATATAATATTACTACCATTCAAAAACTGCTTTTATGTTTATATGAACTTTTCTAGAGAACACAAAAGCGAAAAAGTACTAACATATTTCCTAAGGGAATAAAATACGCTGTTAATTTAGGAATAAATAGGTATGGGATGTAAAATGACAGAAATCTTGCCTGCAGCTGTGATAATAGACAGAGTAGCAAGTATCCAGGTAGTGAATTAATGAAACCTGGTTTCGTCAGATTTCAAATTTCAGCTCATAATAAAATTTTGGGATGGTGATTCCACTACTTATAGACTTTTCAGGTAACCTTTCACTGCTGCATCCATTGCCAACAATGTGTTATATCCATGTAGTGGCATCACAACCTTTTTCTTTCCTCCCCAATAACTTTAAAACACAGACCTGAGATGCCACACAATGTCATGACTAAAAATATAATGCCAGAAAAAAAGAAAAGAATCATTCATTCATCATGTGAGTGAGTGATCGACCCAGCCTTCAACATTCGTCAACAACTTTTTCTAACTCTTTTACAATGCATTGAATTTGTCCACTGTGTAATATATAGAATCTTTTTTAACTGTTAGTGTAACTCTGGGCCAGACCTACAGACAGGTCACAAATCCTGAATAAAAAAGCAGAGAAACAGATACAGATGCTTCCATACCAGGCTGGTGGATCACCGATTGATTATTAAAATGAAGCAAGCATATGCTTTGACCTTTTCAGTCAGATCACAACCCGACTGAATCTCAAAATATATGAGATTTTGGACCAACATGTTAAACAACACTTTCCAACATCATCATCTAAACATCAAAACCATCCAGTACAGTTCCAGAGACTCATATCAAATAATTCCAAGGAGCATTGAAGCTGTTATAGTAGCTTGTGGTGGCCCAACTCCTTATTAAGACACTTTATTTAGTTTTTTTGTTACATTATTCAGAAAAAGGAGAGATGTCATTTTAATGTCACCCAGACACTTTCCAGGTCTTGGCTGCTACTACACATTATGTCAAAGATTATGAAAAAATGAAAGTCTGATAGTATCTTATATTAAGGACCATGGCTTACTCAGGCTACACAGTGTGATTATGCAGAAGTTGGAACTACCCTATGGTCCATGTTGTTACATTTAGAATAACTGATCTTTTTGTAAGTTTAAGGGCACTGTTTCTGACATAAAACAGCAAACAGAAATACCAACCATTACACCCCAGCAATTTTCACAGCCTAGTGTAAATCTTACCAACCTTGCCTCATTACCAACCTGAGGAGCTTACTGACTACCCCAATAACCTCAGTCATGGAGATGGACTTCAAAGTCGGAATCTACAAGCACAATATTCTGTTCAAAGGGCATTTCTCTCAGATTTAGAATGGCTCTCCAGCCAACCCTATCATTTATAGTGCCTTTCACTTTACTGATTACCTGTTTCTTGTATTTATCTATTATCTATATGTTATATAATATTTTCTCCATTTTTAGCTCGAAACTTTACTCATGGCAGGTGTGATGTTGGAAAAAGTTTTGTTTGAGTAATAATCTATATTTTATAATCTATGATTTATACCATCTGAGACAATTGTCAACTACTTACACACGGATCATAGATGCTTAGTTTTGCATTATTGTAACAAAAGATTGTAATAAAAACAGCCTTTTACTGAAGGTATTTGTTGTACATCCCAGGTTATTAAGTAATATATCCCTTATTAATCTGAAATGGTAAAAGCATAATTAGGCAAATAGTCCACATTACCACTGCCATTTTTTCTTGATCACAAATCATTAACCATTATTTCATAAAAATGTTCTTTGTTGGCTTCCACCAAATTGAACTAATTCAGATCTGCAATATGGATTTGCATGGCTAACAATGTAATGCGGGTGGGAAGTGTTTTTTATTAAGTGAAAAGTGCATGAATCAGTAATGAAGCACAACACTGCTTTTGTGCCCAAGTCCATTAACACAATGTCTGCATCTCACATGGACTCGAAATAATCATACATTATTTTAATGTATTTCCAGCTCTAGTACCAATAATATTCAACTTGAGGAGAGTTATGAAGATCCTAGTTATCTTTATCTGCTTTCACAGACAGTAGATTTAATATCTCATGAAATGCATCAAACCAAGTGCTGAGTATAAAACAAAACATCTTTAAAAGCAGTAAACTTCTCTTCATAAACATCTCTTGAAGTTCTGTAAGAGTTCATATTCTGACTTTATCATTCAGTTACATTATTCAGATTTGTATTGGTGGTGAAGCTATCAGGTAAGCTTGTTAAAAAGCTTGTTTTGGCCCTTCCATCTGGACAGGATACTTAGTGCAAGACAAATTGGATAATAATTCAAATTGGGTAGTGATTTCAATGATAGAATAATATATTTCAATTTCAGGAATACACTTGCTGAGAAGACATCGCATTATTCCCAAAAAATTTGAGACTACTCACACAGGTCAAAGTTGCAAACTGGGGTCATGGACTCTATGTGTGGTAGGGATAAATATGTTCCTATTGATGAACAAAAAAATGTTCACAACAAATTTACAACATAAAAATGATAACTCACTGAAATTTCAGAAAGTTACTAATTTCTTTGGAAACCAAATTTTGTATTTAAACACAAAACTGTTTGTTTTGTTTGTTTTCTCAGGAAACTTTTTGTTAGCTGCCACACTTTTTGTTCAACAAAAGAAGCTTTACATTTTCATAATACATCCCAGAGACATACACACACAATAAATATAATGGCACATATACAGACCGAACAAGACACAGAATACAGAACTCTTCAAGAGATTGTATTACCAGCAAGTATACACACTACAGTAAAACTGATATACTCTAAATTGTTATAGGAGGCCGGGGATCGAACTGCCAACCCTACAATTGATGGACAACCTGCCCTACCTCCTGCGCCAAAGCCGCCCTTTACCTTCTGGTTTTTAAATGATATTTTAGATATTTAAACATACATCATCATTTATGTTGTCATATTATGTATGCCTAACTTAGATGGTTTCTAATTGGTGAATGAAAGCTGCTATAAATGGAGCCATTAAATCGAGGTAAATTATATTTGCCATGATAGTAATCAATGAGGAAAACGTTTCTAACTGTAATAAAAGTTTTTCACAGGACTCCAATCTACAACTGATCCCATCTGGGCCAGGTTGTAGACACAATCAGGTGTGACACTTAAGTGCTGTGAGGGTTAGTAAGTGTTACCTTTCAGTTGCTTGTTTGCTGCACCATATACAGGTCAAGCAGACCTACAGATGGGTGACAGTATTGTACTATATGTGGATATTATGTATTGTACAGGTTTGCATAGAGCATAGGATAGCAAGAGCATATACTGTTAATCTAAAAAAAATGGCCTGGGATTTTGCTGGCAACATTGACTTGGCAATCATGACACAGGCCAGATGTTCAGTCGCTACAAGTGTAGTGGAAAGAGTTTTGATAATGCATGTATCAAACCACACAGTGAATACAGGTGTGATCACTCATGAGCAGAAAATTCTTTGCCTTATGTGTAAAAGATATAATATTGTACAGTCCATGGCATTGTCCAAGGAAAACTAATTAACTGATGCATTCCATTTCACCAGGGTCTGGGGAACCATCCATCACACTCAGGGGGACAAACAAAATACAGTACTCATGTAAATTAACATTCTGGAAAGCCTCTGGCTCAGGATAGATCATTTTCATCCACTTATTCATTTATTTCTTCACAACTCTTTATCGGTGAGCCGACAGACCGACTACAATGAGCTCAAGGGGAAATGAGTGAATAAGCGGAGAAAGGTTTTTCCTTATATTATCCCTGAAATCAAAGGAGAGTGTCACAAACTGCATGATATTTTAGTCTCTGGAGATAGTTGTAAAAGTATGGTCATTATCATTGGTAAGCTTTATGAAGGACACTTTGACATGGTCAGTGCTGTGCTAAAGCCAAGACAACTGAAATGGCAGCATACTCTGCTGCAAATAGTAGCAAATGGTATTCACCTTATCCCATACCTTTAGAAATTAAAATCGTATTGCATGTTTACAAGATCCTCACTTCACCCTTGTTGTTTCTTCAGTCAAAAAGGGGATTTGCATGTTTTAGGAAGCAGAGATGAAACATCTGGATTATACTGAGTTAAGCCTATTAATGTTGAAAGATATAGATTTGTAAAAAGATGGATGGGCCAAGCTTAACCTTCAGCCTGTTCCTGTGCAATTGTAAAGGTAGACTAAACTACACACTTCAGGTGATGAGGAGCATCAACTAAGCATCTATTCATTTAAAACACCTTGCAGCCATAGAAAATTCTCCAGCTTGAAAGTAAAAAAGTAAAAGCAATAAAAGTAAACATGATTGAGAGTATCTGACTGGGTGGTTTAGATAAAGACATATTGGTTCATGGTTTAAAATATTTTGTCTTTACTTTCTCAATATTTGAAGTTAGATGGCTCAGCATTTCTGATTGTTGCCCCCTCAAAAAGTCTTAAGTTTAAATCCTGTTCATTGAAAAGAGCATGTTCTCATCATAGTCAGATGGGTTTCCTGTATAGCCCAAAACCCTGCAAGGCATTTTGAAATTAGAATGGACATAATGAGACAGTTAAGTTGCATCTTTGCATGCTTGATTTATAATTAACAATATATGTTATATACTAACTAACACTCACGCCACAACACATGGCAGCCAAGAAGAGGATGTTAAGTTGAAGATGCTTCTTCTCGCACCTTTGCTATAGGAAGAGCAGAATTCTAGGGGATTCTGAGGAAAGGGTTAGAAATCCTGCAACAGATGCCATCAGAGAAGTGAGATACTTCCTGGCAGAACCTCTCTTCTCCAAACATGCAGACCTCTTGGTGAAAATCATGGCAGATGGTATATATGAGGTTTAGACAAAACCAGATTGCGTATTAAAGCACCAGGGTGAATATATATAAAATAATAATTTTGCAATAAACATTTAAAGCAAAGCCAAAGCCGCTGCTTTGTTCGTATATATCATTGTGAAGCATCCAAACTGCAGCTTCTAAGTAAGCTGAGCACTGATGGGTGTCTTTGAGTTATTGTATCTCTATTGTATTTTTTTTTACAGATTTAGTTTTTCTTGATGTTTTGTCTCCTTTGTAGTCCGACGCAATCCAGATGTAATGTTGCACATCTGGACCCGAGTCTTCTGCTCAAAAGAAAGTAGGCTGGCCATCTATGAAAAGATTCGTAGGAAACTCATAATAATTCACAGAATTCATGAAAAATATACATTCCTTGCATAACAAAATATGTGCACATATAATAAGAGCCCTCACTCCTACTGTTCTCCCCTAATGAAGACATGAGCTGAAACCTTGAGGCTTGGTTCAGCTTGATGCTGTGTGAATGAAGAAGAAAATATTAAAACAGCACAAATACATCACTGCTGAGGTGCTTCTTCAATAGGGTCACCCATAATATGACACATACGCAATGATGGAACATTGCTGTTCTTGTCCTGCAGTGTTAATTTAGCATTTTGATTTAAATTGCATTTACATTTGACTAGATAGTATGCTTCATAATGACAAGATACACTGTACAGTGAAAAAAGAGAAACAAAATATATAACAGATCTAAGTCCCAACTTTTAACACATCAAACACATAATGGAAAACATTTTAGACAAAGACACAATATCATAATTAATGTTATGCACTGTGGTTCATTACATGTACTGTATTCTTTGCTAATGGAATGAGTTGCCATGTTACTCCAGTAAATGAACACATACAGGACACTGGTATAGAATCTGTTATAAGAAGGAATGTAAGTCATATTTCTGTCAACTGACGAAGCACACATTTTGACTTGTTTTAGTTGTTTAGAGCACAAGTTTGTTCATTTTATTATTCGTGCAACATTTGAAATTAAATCTACTATAATGGGCTTAACATTGATATGTTATCATAGCTTTTGCAGGAATGCTGCAAAAGGGCATTTCCAAGCATCATGCATGCAGGGTTTGACTGCGCCAACACCAGTAGCCTTTATCTTTATACTTTTCACAGATCTATGCATTTAAAAGGATTTTGTCTAGGGCAATTATTACTGGTAGAGGCAAATGCTAGGAAGTGGAACAGAAACTTGAGACAACATTGCCCAGGAGGAGTAAGCTGGAGGGGGAAATTTGACTGCAGAGAAAAGGGTAGAGAGGGAGCGAAAGAGAGTTTTTAGCTGAGACCAGCAGCCAGTATAAGTCACTCTGTCATTTGGTCAAGGGGTCCTGAGAATTTTGAAGCCCTTTATTGAACACGGCATTATGGGACACAGCTGCAAGACTCTATAAGCCATGTGGTTGCTTCATTTTATGCTTATTTCTGGAGCTAAGTATCACTCTCCCATGCCAGCGGCCATTAAATCTTAATTCAGTGCAGGACTGAGCTAAGCAGACGTATTGGACTAATTCATGATAAGCTGTAACCAGGTTATCACAAATTACATGCCTCTTTTAATTATTTAATGAGTAATGGAAAGGACACATAATCACAAGCAGTAAAAAGCTGAGCTGAGTCACAGAATGGGTTGTAATTCATTTGATAAAGTAGGACATGCTCATTATGTTCTCTTTTGTTGTTTAGGCTATGACATTTGGTGTGTAGTTTGCAGCTCATAGGTGAATCATTAAATAAATGATTTTAGACAAGACATACAATATATCTGTGTTAATCCAAACTCTTGATGATCATATGATCAACATGATGACCAAAGAGGTTTGGAAATCCAATGAAAATAATATTGGATTACAAAATATTTAAACCTCTTTAAGCAATGCATTATCGTCACATTTGAGAATAAATATGTATATAGGCCTGTGTATATAGTTAGTTTTGTTTGTACATTTCCCGTTACTGAATTTTATAATTTTACCAATACTATAATGGTAAACATGGTAAGACATGGTAAACTCTGCATAATGTCAACTTTGACAGCATTAATTCCATCACTACAACAAAAGTCATGCCAGAATAGCCCATCTATCATGTCTCTCATGTCTTTTTTCATCCTGCAAGCCAAGGACATTTCCAGGTATTTTTTCATGTGGTAAATTACATCACTAAAACTACAAAAGTTGAAAAATGAAGGTATATTTTAGAGGTAACATTAAAGAGTGTGTGCATCTAGGGGGTGATTTCAAAAGATATGATCCATGGTGGTTAATTGTCTTATTGATTAATTGATAAACATTAATGACACAGAAGATTTATGTCCATACTGAAGGACAGAGGATATTGAATTTGCGATTGTAATACAAAGCAGCATAGTGTGTGACAAGGCATCCAAACACACATTCATCATCACTCTATGTCACCTTTCAATCTGGCTTGCAATCTAATTTATTTTCTATGGTAAATATATGTATTATATCATATTATCCATTATCAACAGGAATTTTTTCAGATATTTTGTCTTTATGCATATAAGAATCTGCCTATTAAAACTTGTTTTCTAAACAGATCCTTATTCATTTAAGATATTGACAACTATAAAAGTACATCAAGAAAAGTTATATTATAACTTGAAACACTTTCTCCACATTTTCTTCCAGCAGACTTCAAATTATCATCAGTTAGCTGACTTTACCAAATAATGACCTGACAGTAATAAAACTGTTACTCATGCCTAAGTAATCGACTGTTCTCACCTGCTGCTACCGATAGCTTAGGCTGCTTCTATTCAATGAGAACGTACTCTAACTTTGTGCTGTTAACTCCTGGAAATGTCTGGCCAGCCCGGTCAATGCAGAAACTGACAATCTTTAACAGGAACTCTGAGAAAAGTAAAGCACTCCACTTCCCTCCTGTTAAAGCACAAACCTTTGTGACTGTGGTGAACCTGCCCTTCTTCTATTGCTTAGCAACCAACTCAAAGAACCTCAGCCATGTGATCAGTGCTGCCTGTGTGTGGATTTCCTAAGTGCTTCCAACCAAACTATGTTGCAGCTTAAGCTGGATCAAGTCATCACCAAGAGTACCTTGTCTTCCTAAATTAAATTCCACCTATACAGTGAGGGATCTATAGAACGGCCTCCAACTGCTAATAGGGCATTTAAAGCTGTACTGCAGTATTGTCTTTATCTCTTCGGATATACTAATTATCCATCATGGTCATATATAAAAGCATGCAGTCTGTATCATTTTCACTTTAAAAATCCTTTTCTGTATTTCATGTATTTATAAAAACAGTTTACAGCACCAGCATCATCTTTATTTTTTTTATATTCCAGGACATAAAATGTGAAATGTATTGGCTGTAAGTCTTCTGTTTATTGCAATGTAAAACAGTTCAATTGAAAACATGTTATGACTAATTACCTGAGGCTTTGTTGGTGGTTGGATATTGATCAACTTTTTTTTTAGCCCCATTATATTCCCTCTTCAGTGACAAATGCAAAGAATAACAAGCAGATATTACATTATTTCCCACAATGAGGAACAGTTAACCTCAGCTGACTTTAAGTTATACCCTTACATGTTGATGCATGTTTTCTCTATGCCTAGTGTGTATTAGTAATGTTTGCTAAAATTCATTAATTTCTAGAATATCAGTCTTTGTGTGTATATGTACACGTCGGTTGATCCTGATGTGAAATTTTGTATGACCAAAAGAAGAGACAATTACGTTTTCAGGAGCTTCCTTCTACAATGTCAATCTTAGATGTGTTGGAGTTTGATGTGTGATGTTCAGAGGGAGTCTTAAGTCCTTCATGCCAAGCTTTGGGGAGGCAGGATTGCGCAAATGTCTTTCACGTTTGTGGACTCTGCTTGTTAATCATTTGTCTCCATTTTTTCTTTCCTTATGTCAGTCCTTTCTATGATAAGTGTTTGATATAAACATATGTGATAAATCACTCCCATTAACTAACACATTGAATTTGGGGAATACTGTGGAGTAATACTGGTTTCTTGTATATAAAGTTAGGCTGCCACCTATGGATTAAAACATGTATAGTTTAAAACAAGTGTCGATGCTAGGAGCTCTGCGAGGCTGTTCTTGAACAAAATGCTCACATCAGCATGCTAACATGTTTACAGTGATAATACTAGCATTATAATGTTTAGTGTTATGTCCTTGAACAGTGACTGCTACTAATATACATATGTACTACCTGTCATATTAGCAGGTATAATGCTCACCACGTTCATCGTGTTGGTTAAAGTACATCTGAGACTGATGGGAATGTCATGAATTTGACAAGTGTCAAAAACCAAAGTAGCCTATGGGTCAAAATCTAAATTTTCCCTAATGAATGAAAAAGTCGGGAGGTAACAGTTTTTACAATTAATCCTCTGGGGAATATCTGTACTGAATTTCAAAACAACTCATCCAATAGAGGAAAAGTCAGGAGTTCACCAAAGTCATTGGAATTCATCTTTGTCTTTTGATAGATGTCGAGATATTTCAATGTGGACACAGACAACTGAGTCCTCTTTGCAACAAAAGTAATGTCTACCAAACTAGCATTTCCAGTCATTTGTTAGTTTATTAGGACTAGATTCTTGGCTTTGAAATGGATTTGAGACAAGATGAACTAGCATTGGTGGTTGGCAAAAATAATCAGTGTGCTGTCATGTCACTACACTCTGTCCTGTTCCATTATAAAATCCCAGTCAAATGGTGATCTGTTTCTAGCTTTTTTTCTCAAGCTTGATAAACCTGGGGTTTGTTTGGTAGCACTTCCACCATTTCAGACATTCTTTCTCAACGTCTAAAGCAGCAGAAAATATAGCTATTGAGCTCTGCTTATTCAAGATCGAGGGGATCAGATAAAGCTGGAGACTTGTTGCTGCTCCTGGGATAAAATCAAAAACAAGATCAGTCTAGTGACTTCTCAGTCTTGGTGGATTCTGGGTTCTGTGGCACTGAGTCAGTGATAGCCATATCCACTTGTCCTTGAATTGAGAAAACACCTTAGTTGTAGTGTTTTCTCAATTATATATAGTGTGAGTTATATATAATTTAAAACTGTAAAATGTTTTGTGTACTGTGAAATCAAACTGTTTTCCAAAATAGCGTCTTTATAACGTATAAGTAAAGGTCCAGTTTTTTATTCATATAGTGTGATGTGTCACCTCCATCTCTGAGGTCATTCACTGTCCTCAGTCTTGCTTTGAGCACCCCACTCTTTTTCAGCAGATCTCTTTTAACTTAGAAATTCATATCTCAGGCACTTGATCCTCCGAAGGACACAGCACACAGTTCCAAGTTTCCAAGTTCATCACTAGAGAGTTGCCATACATGGTGTAAAAATGCAGAAAATACCAGTTTAAAAGTTCCATGCAACACAGTCCCAAAAAGTTGTGACGTTTGGAGAACTGGCAGACAGCATTCATGCTCCAAGTAAAAATTTTCAGTAACTCCCTGAGATTAACCGCATATCCAGGCTGCTAACAAGAACAAACATTGAAGTATTACTTCATTTTATTAGTTTATATGATATATTTACAGATGACAGATCACCACTGAGTGCAATTGTGGCACGTACAACATGCTTATGCGATATTCCCCAACTTTGTTTTAAAGTGTCAGAATTCAGCAATAAACCACTGACAATAGATTGTGGGATAAGGCTGTGAAGAAAAAACTGATGTGCTCCAAATTGTGGCAAAAGAAGGTTGTATTTCTCAGCTGCATTGGGAGAGTCTTTCGGAAGTGAACAGGCCTTGTCAGTCCCTTGTGACATATTCAGTCGACAAATGTGGGCTTCAGAGGATCCAGCCCCACAGCTATGGGTACTGTCTTCCCCAGAGAGGGTAACAGTGCATTCCTGCAGTGGTGAATGATGGTGCAGACGTGATCCTTTGCTAAGATACTACTGGATGTGTTCGGCTATGATGGCACTTAGTCAAGTTTTCGGATTTACAAAGAAAATGAGAACATCTACTGATCCATGACTCCATTAGTTCTGATCTTGCTTCAACTCTTGTTAGGCACACAGCTTTCAGTATGTGCTGTGGACTGTGAGATACAATGCAGTCCTGTGTCACAGCACTTTGTACAAAAAAAAGAATTAGAAAGGCAAAGATTTTTAAGGATGAGAGCGAGTGTTCAGTCTGCCAGTGGTTTATTCATTTCCCATTTTGTCAGGGTGATTGATTAAATTCAGGCAGGAATTTACACTTTACTAATGGGATTTAGTAAATTAGAATTACTAATTACTAATATTTTACACTAGATTGATCAAATACAAATACATTATTAGTATGAAATATGTTATATAGTTTGTTTGTTGTTGATTTTGCACATATCTCTAGAAAATGCATTGTGATATGAATTTAATTAGCATGAAAAGCACAGCATACATATATTTTGTCTGTCAGCCAGAAAACCTGAGTCTCAGCAGGCAAATGTCTAACACAGCTCTTGTCAAAATCAATGCAGTAGCTGCCCTTTCTCAATCTCCCACAGGTGCCACATAATTCAATGGCATTCTCTGAAAACTGTGCAGCATATTGGCAGACCTGATACACACGGTGCACTCACAGTCACAGCTCACCACTAGCAATGACCTTAACCTGTATGCATTGAAGCATCCTACTGTAGTTCTTTGCAGATAAATGCCAGTTGTCGGAAGGAGTCTGTTTATGGCATCGGATTTTGAGAGACAGACACAGAGGCAGCAAGATGGACTGGTTAAAGAAATGCTCCAGTATCATTATTGTGGATGAAAAGGGAATCTAAATGTTTACCTTTATGAAATATAACTTTTTAATATATCAAAGATACAGTTTTCTGCTTATCATTTGTTCCAACCATTGCTACAATTAACCCCACAGGAAATACTGGACAAGCCTTCCAGGCTTTGCCCTGGAATGTGCTGAAATACTTACAGTTTTGTGTTTGCACTTTTGTTGGGCAATAAGAAACACAAACATCAGTGTGCTTAACTTCTCACAATGATTAATGGTTCCTTTTTTTGTTCGACAACAACAAGTTGTGATTAGGCCTGTTTAATAAATAATGGGATGAGTACTGGAGAATGGGAGGGGACTGATTTGATAGATACATTTTGGCTGTTGATAAACAGGAGATCATTCCTTTCAGCATTGCTTATCTCTAATACAGACAAAGGCTGATGACTGTTAAAGGCTCCACAACACTGCCACCACTTGAACCATGGTTAGAGATCAATATCTTGATTCATAGGGAGATAAAGGAAATAATTGTACTTTGGTATTTACTTACTTTACCATTGCTATTTTTAACTGGATAGATAAATAAAACCCTACAGCCAGTCTGCCACAACACATTCCTTCATCAGCAGTTGAATAATCATGGGCATAGCACTTAGACTTTTTGCATATTGAGTCATGTAATTAGCTTTCCAAGCCTATTTCTTGTAAGTAACAAATACGTTTGGAAGAACTGAAAGGAATAATACAGATAATCCACTGACATAACGATTAGGGAGTCACCCTGGACTCTAGGAGGTCAAACCTTGAATGATGTCTTTACTCAAGCCTTTGATTACCTGGCAGTTAGATTAATGAGCTTCTGACTCATGTTTGAAACATACAACCTTGATACAATTAGAATATACTGTACTGAACTGAATGTGAGGAAATGTAATGCCATAGTAGTGCCATTGTATGGTTTCTACACTGACCAGAGAAGCAACTCATTCAAATAAAGAAACCCCAACGTCCATGTTTCATGCAGCCTGGGATCCACACCTGTAATGTACAGTGGCAAGCATTGTTCTCATATTTCATATAATTTCCACTCTCTTGTGTCTTTTAACTGTTCAGCCCGTGGCCCGTTTCCACCAGCTCAATATGGCTGACTATCTGAGTGATTGGCTCATTTATTCCTCCAATGTGCATCGATTTTGTTCTGACACAGCTGCAACCCCTCATCTTGAAGCCCTACCTTGGACATATCCCTTTAATAGTGCTCTCCCATGTCACATTTCTGAATGGATGGGATCCATAATAGTAACATTTCTATGCTACTTACTTTAACAGATGCCCCCTTAGATATGGAACCTCCCAACATTACATTTGGGGACTGGTGTCTATGCAGTGAAAATGTGCACAGACAAAATGCATCAATGAGGAGCACCAGTGATCTCTGATCCTGTCTTTGAGATTCACCTGCTGTTTTCCTGCCTATTATAAAGCAAGATCCAGTAGGAATAGGAACTCTTGAAACCTCCGCAACCCCCCCCAAAAAAACTGTAGTATAACATTCGACAAAATAGGTGGTGTAAGTCATGTTGGAATAACTGATTTCAATTGCATATTTATAAATCAAGATAATAATAATAATAATACAAAAAATAACATATAAAAAAACATCTAAGGTTCAGATTATATAAGAACATTTGGGCCGAAGTGAATGACACAAGGCATTCCCTCATCCTTTATTTCTGGGCAGAAAGTGAAATTTACTAAGTCAAGTAAATATCCTGTGTCCTTGTTCTATTTTCTGTTAATCAATCTCAAAACTAACTATGAAAGAGGAGTTACTGTTTCCATCTGATGTTTCATGTTAATTAAACTTGACAACCATTTATCAGTCCTATCAAAACCCATAAAATGTGAAACTGTATTAACTTTTTGTAAAGATCTGCTTATAAAAATGGAGGAGGTCAGAGGAGAATCACCAAGACACATGTAGATGGCACTCAGGATGTATCATATCACAAAGAACACATAGTCTCAAGATAGTTACAGGTACATTAAAGTTACTTAGGTTTAGATCTGGTACAGCACACAATGTGTGACTCTTTTCCAATCGCATGGACCAACATCCCTGTCACACCTACAGGCAATTTAGAGTCATCAATTAACCCACATGGACATGGGGAGAACATGCAAACTCCACACAGAAGGGCCCCAGCCAACCAGTGGGTCGGAATGAAAAACCCTCTGTGAAATGTTGTTAAAAGCCATTAAACAATGCAAACAATGCACATTTGTACATTTATGATAAAAACAACTATCCCCGTGGCCAAGGGACAGTTGAATCTTCTGACTGGGAAAGAAGCTAGGTGTGGAATAGAATAGATAGATAGATTCTGACTTTTATCACTGTCATCAGAGCTAACTCTGGCCTCCCTGGGGCCCTAAAAAACTCCTGCTATCTGTCATGGTCTTGACAACATTTGAAATGCCACTTTGACATGGGTGTCCAGGGCCCTTGGGAAGTGTGGCAAACCTACGCATCTAGGATGGGGTATATACTCAAGACATCAATGAAATGAACAAATGCTTTGTGGAGTCTCTTCCTACGTGACGTTATCATAGACGTGTACATGATGGGATAGGGAAACACATGCATGACCAGAGCATTTGATGCCAGGTGTAAGATCTGGAAGATCTGTCTTCCACACTCTCATTACTTGGCACAAAGATGTGTTAGAGAGAATGGAAAACCAGATGACCATTAATGCCATTAATGCAACATGTTTCAAGGTTACTTTGCTCCATACACTGGCCAGAGCGTGATCAGGGATGGCCAGAGGCTAAATAAATAAATAATCTAGAACATCCTCCCTTTCGAAAATTAATTAACTTACTTAATTAATAAACTGAGTGGATCTAGATTGTGAAACCGAATTACATTAAAACAAAACCATATCTTACCCTTTCACTGGTTCTTTGTTACACAAAATACTGAACAGTAGGTATGCAGCAGAATGAAAAGACACTGTGCATGAGAACAGTATACAGGGGGTGGACAAAATAACATGAACACCTGTACCATATATACATTAGTAATGCAATCTAATGCAACAGCAAACAGTGTACAATAAAATGTATTGCCATTTTACAACACCTCAAAACTCTATACTATGTATCACTAAAGTCATTACATGCTTCACCAGTATTTATTTCAAGGCTAATGAATTGGATGACCCTGTACTTAAAGTGACCTACATATAGTACTTACTAACTGAAAGGTCAGCATTCCCTTTTAAGCTTTTCTCTACTGCCATACCCAAATAACACACCCAAACTCAAAACATTATGTATGTTGTCAAAGATTTTCAAAGTTCTTGCAAAAATCAGAGACTGGTGTTTTTAAAATACAATGTTTGTGAGTGGCTCATAAGTAGAATATAAATTAGATGCAAAAAACATCATTATAAAATATTCCTCCATACAACCAATACAATACAGTTAACTGATTAGATAAAAGTACACCAGCTGGTCAGAGAGGGGAAGTGGCAAAAAAGTACATCTCTCTTACTGATAAACATATAAACTCCTGAAATCTAGGCTTTGGAAATTAAATTAGCAGACAAGAATATGTTGCTTTCCTAAGGATCTACTGACTTAAATGTATGCAGCCATCCAGCTGATTACAAAATATTGCTGCTTTTAACAACATTGGTGTTTTATTAATATTGTTTTTTTTTTTTTTTGATAGTAAGCTCACGTTGCAGCATCTGAAATAACAAGAGGCCGAGCTGACAGCCCAACAGGCACATCAGTGTCAGGTCTATGACAGCTATTCCTTGTTATATCCGGTTGAGGGCCTTTCCCTGATCTGCCTGTCGGGAGTTTCAAAGGTATGCACACAAAGTAGCCAATGTTGAGCTTGCTGACTGTGGTCTTTTTCAAGTAACTTGCAAAGCACAGATTGAACATGTGTTCCATCCGATGTGAATTTTTTACTATATGACCAGTCAAATAGGAAAGACGTTATTTTCCATGCATTGCAGAGAATTGCAGTTGTCACACACTTTGATAAGTATGCAGGTATGAGTTAGCAAATGAGTATTATTTATCCATATATATATATATATTGACTGCACAGTAAAAAGTGAACCTCATTGTAAGTATTTTAAAATTCAGTAAAATTTTCTTTGTTTTCTTTTTTAGTTATGGTAGCAACAGGGCTTTCGGGATTGCAGTGTCTGTGGTCACATCTACAAGATGGATTAGCATGGATTTTGGTACAAAGATCCGATGTCCCAAGAGAATGAAGCCTACTGACTTTGGTGGTTCCCTTAGTTTACCTCTAGTGCCACCATGAGGTTGACATTTTTTGTTTTTAGCAAAATATGTCTTTATTTAAAAACAAACAAACATTAAAGATTTCAAAAGGATTAATCCATTTAATTTTGTGATTTTCTGAAATTTCATCTAGTGCAATCATAAAGTAAAAATTTAAATTTGTCTAATACTGAAACTTACGACCAAATACTTAAAATGAATGACATTTCCATCAGTTTCAACCATATTGTGTTTAGTGCTACTTTGTGTAGGTGAAATGAACTATACAGAAATGACTAGTTCATGCCTGAATTTTAGAAAACATGAAGATTGTATTTCTTACACCTTCTTACAAAGTCCTCGGATGCCAGCATCTATAGCACTGATTATAAGGCTATTTGATTAAAGGGTAAAACAGATTACCTGCATTGAGTGACTGAATGCACAGAGGGTGGTCACAGTGGACTGGAAATTTCCTGCTTGACTTCATGTTAATGTTTCATAGTTTCAAGTTCATAAGTAAGTCATTCTCTATATTTTCTCTACAATGACATAAAAAGTAATGTGACCAAATATATTTCACATTTCTAACATTTGTGACAATTTTGTGGCAGATTTTTTTAATTCAAATTGCTCAATTATGATGAAAATGCAGTATATGATCAATTGAATTTAAAATACTTGGGTATTGTATCATTTATAAGCTATGCTTTATTTCAATACTTTATATGTAAATACTACATCTACATCATCCTGTAAAGAACATCATCAAACACTCGTGTTTGCAATTTTAGGTTTAATTATAGTTTTTTCGCTTGTTGTATCGACACAGTTTGGCATAATTCTGTATCTCGGACAGATGCTGTTTTCTACTGCTGACTGACTGCTTGTGGGGGTGGAGACAGGAAGGTGACTCAGAGCAAAGAATTCAAATAAAAAAAACTAAAATCCTGAAAAGATTCAGACAGGGATTCTCTCTGACTGTGCTTGCTTTCATGGTAAAATTAAATCTATCAATTTTGTTCCCACAAATGAATCAATGAATCATCAACAGATCAGTCTGACTAAGATCAGGGCAACGGTTAAATCAGTATTAAGGTTGGTGGGAGAAGACGCTTTATTGTTTTTCTTCTACTGATACACTATATGAGCCTGTGCTCTTGCTTCATTCCACCTACATCCCTACGTCCCGTCTCTGCTCTGTAGAGCGAAAGCATCCAACATTTACCAGAAAAAGGATGATTTCTCGCCCATGGCCTGATGAAGTAGTCGTGTCTGTGCCCTGAGTGTGGCTGGAATTTTAATGTGGCCTTTCTGCATGTGTCAGCTTAGCACGACATACTGTGTAGAGTTATGAGCTTCTGCTATCAAATGGAAAATTTGTTTATAAAATGAGCTGCATTAACACTGGCGAGTGAAGTATTTAATTTTGTCTACGTCTACAGGTTTATGTATTAAGTGCAAATTAACATAAGTCCAAATGTGTATGAATGTTAAAAATAAAATAACATTGAACATAGCATATATTGACAAAAGATTGCTGAAATGAGAAGATTGATTCCCCTTTTTATTGTTCGTTAAGTACGGTGCTAATGCTGTGAGTTGACACTGGAAGCAGTGGAAATGACTAGCCTAGCTCTCTCCAAAGTTAAAAAATATACCAACCAACACATCTAAAGCTCACTGATTGAAACATTATATCTTTGTTTATTTAGTACTCAAACATAAATGTACAAACAAGAAAAAATGGAGCTAGATGAGTTATATGCTGAAACTATTTCTTGGCTGGGCCAGTGAATGGTTGCCTGGCAACCTCAGGATGATGCTAAACTAAGCTAATGACCTGCTGGCTGTGGTGCCATACTTAATGAACATGAACTCTCCAAAATGTAAAACTATTCATTTGACATATTCTTCTGTTGCATCATATGTAGTTCACAGTTTTACTTAATATATTTCTATAGCCAGTGAATACTGCTGTTAGGAGCAGAGCCACTTTGGCCATTGTGTACACGGAGGTCATGGCTTCTATATGTTTTTTGTAGGAATTTCATATACAATAGGGAGGTGCATGGTGGGCATTTCAGGGTCATACCTATTAAACTCAACAGTGTTCATTGTGCGTGTATTTGTGTAGAGGCAACACACTACAAGCATGTACAAAAATGTATTTCATTTTCATCATGTTCATCTTATCAGTTCAGAAACAGCTGAACATGATGAAAATGTCTCGGTAAATGGAGAGAAGTGTTCAGACTGGCTTATTCAGGTAGGAGAATAGTGGCAGGGGTGTTCATGACAAGGCACAAATGCACATTTGGCTACATTTGCAACTACATACACTATGGTTGTCAGTTGTAATTGAAGTACGCATGTCTGAGGCTTTTTCCAAGGCGTTGCTTACCAGATGACACACAAAAAGCTTTGGCTCCCTTCAGTCCAAATGAATTACTGCCCTATTATGTGTATGCGTTGCTTAATGTTTCAAAGTCATTAGCAGTCATCATGTGCTCAGGAATAATTTTGATGTACGACAGTGATTATCACAAATCACATATTGATTTGTGTATTCATTCTTACTGTGACAGCAGTTCTGGCAACATGTAATAAATGTGAAACATGCACATTATAGCTATTGCTGGAAAAGATGCAGATCTCCATCAAAGCGCACACACACTCAAGACAAATGAGCATATCCAAACACAACATTCATCACTGTTGCATCCTTTATGCCTTGTCAACGTTTCAGCACAAGAATTTGAATCAATACTCTTATACTGAATATGTCAACAGAAAAAAAGAGACAAGCCACAGTCCACTAGTGTGCCATTCTTTTCTAATTATTATGAACCAGGCATCATATTCTGTAATTTTTCTGCCACCAGGAGCTACCCTTCATTTTCAATATAATTTTTTTTTTTCTCATTCTTTGTTTTAAAGCAGTACCCACACAGAGGTAATGTCATTTTGGTCTGAGCTCTTGACACAAGACAAGCTTTGTTAAAACAAAACCTGTGACAGGGCCACATTACAAACTGAAAGAACCCCTCCCTGCCACCCAAGTGACACCTTAGGGGAAGGTTGTTGAGATGAAGAAGAGGCAGCCCCTTGTGTCTCATAGTAACAGCACCCATGACCCATGACTATGTCTCTGACATTTAGGTCTCTGGTTCCCCTAGGTAGATCATTTCCAGCCAGCCTGAGGTCAGCCTCAGGGTGCATTTGTCTAGCTCCACTAGCCAGTTGGTTCTATAAGCACTTGGCTTTTGAGCAAAGCAATGGATGTGTTACAGTTCCCTTTAGAGCAGGGGTCTCAAACTCAACTTATCTGGGGGCCACTGGAGTTAGAGTCTGGGTGAGGCTGGGCCGCATCAAGTATTCTACAAAAAAAGGTTCTCCTCCCTGTCATTGATGGC
>JAVQJD010016462.1:0-19225 GCA_036023655.1 Nannoperca australis | reverse complement strand
ACCCCCCACCACCAACCAACACCCCACCCGCCCACCCCCCCCCCCCCCCCCCCCCCCCCCCCCCCCCCCCCCCCCACAACACTGACACATTTTAAATGATTCATGCTGTGCATATTAGCTACCTTCCAGTGCTGAACAGAAAAGAGCCTAGCTTTTTTTGTTACCATCAAGAATTCTTAAAAACTGCCTTCATTTGGCACGTAACCACAGGAAAATGTGCTGTCCACAAATACTGACCTTCCAATATGACCTGCTACTCACAACCACTGTGCACAACTGCAAATTACAGCTGGTACTTTGGAACACCGTACCAGTGTGAAACCGTTTACTGTGATAGTTTTAATAATCACAAATTTAAGGAACAATAAACATAACATTTCTAAAAGGAACACTCAAAATTCAATAAAGAAATTAAATCACCGCAGATTTGATAGAAAGTTTAGAGTAGCTATCATGTAAACCATCACTACACTTGAATTCTTCACTCAGGGTGGTTAGGTAATCCAAATTTTTACCAACAGTCAAATCACTTGTTTGTAGTTTAATAAAATCAGGCAGTTCATCATCCACTACCATGCTACTGTTCCATCCCGCATTTAAAGTGTAGTAATGTGATTCCAGGTGCAAATTCAAAACACACATCCAACAGGTCGCAACTTGCCAACCAGCCAACTGTTTTGGATGTGTGCATTGGCTTTTCATGGAGAATACAAAGAGTAAAGAAAGGAAGGAAGACATTTTATCCGTTTCAAAATGTCGCCTTGTGGAGTATTCTGTACTTTGGGAATGCAGCTGGTCGATGAAGATTTGGATCAAAGTGATGAGTCTGTTTTGATTAAACACTGTTTGTCTAATACTTGTTGGTTTTTAATGGCCATTTTAAAGATGTTCTTCTGTGTTTGTTTAATCATGATTGACAGGCTCGTTGTCAGCTGTTGCAGCAGAGCACATTGTTACATTTTGAAACGGTGCTGCCTTCAACCAGAAAACAGAACACAAGGAAAGGTAAAGGGGGAGCGGGGGAGTGTGCAAGACACAAGTGTGAACACCTATTAGTTATATTGTGCCATTGTCGTATAGGCTTCTGTGAATAACGCTGCAGCCTAAAAAACTAAAATGTGTTGTCAATTAGTGGCCAATGGTACGAAGTTAATGGTTTATGCCTGTAAATTTGTATTAAAGTCTGCCTTATAGTTACAGTACAATATTGCGTACCAATCCAAATTTTTGCTGCAAGGAAATCTAAAACAACTCAACTCTCCACATCCACTCTCTGCAGTGAGATTCCAGTGCAAAAACCCCAGAAATAAAAAACATAGACAGCATCTCTGCATTCATCTTGATAGCGTGGGACCACTTGGATGTGTGCAACAATGATCTCCTATATCATATGCAGTAAAAAGCACCACATTTCCTCCAGTTTCCTACCCCAGCATCTTGACCAGGGCAGGGATCCCTCCAGACTTGAAAATTGCAAGGAGTCCCTCACGGTGGTGGGAAAGATTGTGCAAGGTGCCAGCAGAGCAGCGAGCGGTCTCCACGTCACCAGTGTTCTGCATGGCACGGACAACGGCCGAAACCATTTGTGGGGAACGCATCAGGGCGTGGCGCGATGCCTCCTTCTTTGACAACTGATGCACCATTACAGCCGCTTTGTTCACAACAACCTAAAACATAGACGATGTTTGTTAGGGATGTGTGGTCTAAGAAGGGATATAAATGCCATTGCTAACAACTTGCATGATACCACGTTACTCAGCCAGTACCATTAGTGTCTTGAAATGTTCATGTAATAATTCACTTATTTGTACACGTACCTGGTCCTCGTCATTGAGCAGTTTGGTAAGTTCGGGGATGGCACGAGTAGCCAGCTCAGCATCATCTTGATAGTTAATGAGATTGACCACAGCATGCTTCAGCATCTGAGAGGGTTCTGCCAGGCGCTGAACTGCTGTTGGGTGGGCAGCATCCAGCTGGGTAGGTGGGATCTGGATGCCCTCCTCCAAGGTCTCAGGGAACATGGCAGCACGTACACGCTGGGCCCGGGTCATGGCATACCCCTCAATGTCTGAAAGTAATGCAATATGACGATTAATATCCTTAGATTATTTGCGCCCTAGTAGCATATATCATGCTATATATCAGTATCTTGTATACCTGTAGCCTCAGGAGTGAAGGGCTGGTTGAACTCCCAGTCGTAGAGGCTTGGATCATCCTCCTCAGCATCAGGGTTTCCCTTGCCGCTCAGAGATGGTGCTGTGGTGGTGACTCCAGACTGAATGCCTGAATCCAGGTAGGACTGCTGCTGCCACTGGCTCACTGCAATCTTGCTGTCTCCCATTGCCATGTCCAACTCCATCAAATCAGCTACACAAAAGGGACAAAAAAGCAAAACACTAAGAATGACAGATTCGGAGAAAAGTAATCTGTACTTCTCCGACTTTAATTTAGTTGCTCACTTTAAGCCACGGATATTTTTTTTTAAAGATTCAGTAATCGTATACGTAATTATTATAATTTCTGTTATCTTGAGTTAATGGAGATGGGAGATGTAGGAATTTAAAAATGGAAGTTGGTTGTCAGCAAAATAAAGAGACAAAAAAAAAAAAGTTTAAACAAATGTTAACAAATGGAACAAAAAACAAAGCGTGTGTTCCTCTATGCCCGACATCCTTGGGCACTAATAAATTGAAGTATGTAAACATCAAAACTCCTCTTCCAATCACGTTTTCGTTACCTGAAGGTGAAACTCAAAAGTAACAAAAGACGAATTATAATTACTTGGGATACTGTGACATGTGCTCACCTAGCTCCCATTTTGCCAATTTCCACAGTTCCTCAAGGCTTACAGTTGTACATGCATTTCTGCAGAAAAACTCTTTTGTATGGACGTAAATTATAAATTATGACTGGCTATGTTCACATCAACATTAAACTAATTTATATCTGAGTTTTTCATACTTACACTGGGTAGCCATTGTTCTTGCCTGCCCTCTGCCCGCACAGCAAATATGTCTAAAAGAGAAAAAAAAAAAAGTACACGGGGGGAAATTAGACAACTCGCACTCAATCTTGGAGTTCTTGTTTGATAAAGCCAAACCTAATCGTGATGTTTATGCGTTTCTCCTACGTGGTCTCAATAATAAAACCGCTGTCTTCTCCGCTACCTGTGCCAGCTCACTTTGATTCAGACTCTTGTTTGGCTTGCTAACGTAGCTATGAGGGGAAATGCCGAGCCTCCACCTCCAGCCGAGAGAGCAAAGCGGTGGGTATTTCCAGGCCAGCGTGAACACAATTCACCATTCAGCGGCAAAGAACATCAAAGGCATATTTCTCCCCCTCCCCCTATCACGGCCAAGTTCCGACCTCGCAGCTTGGGTTTCCAATGAGAGAAACTACCCCCTCCGCCCCGCAATCACTTCCATAACCAACTACGATGGTAACAAAATATCTAATGAAAACTAAAAACCCCATATAACAGTTTGTTACATTATTCATCAAACACGTTTGCCAGACATCTAATTCAGAACCGTTGCGCTAGCATGCATTAGCTGCCACTGCTAGCTAACAGGTTGGCTAGCTTACCTTGAACGCTCGCTAAGCTAACCTAACGTGCCTAGCTAACCTGTCCGCTAGTTAAATAGCTAACTAGCTAACATAAACAAACACTGCTTAGGGCTTTATCCGCAATGTAAAATTGTTAAGACTTGTCCTGAGACGCAACCAGTATTAGAAGTTATTACTGTAACAAATCAGTTCATTATTGAAATCGTGACTTTCAAAAGAATCCTCCAAATGTTTAATTCTGGTTTGATTAGCTTAGCTAACCAGGACGTATGAAAAGTAGATCCAAGCGCCACCGTACAAAACCTGCTGTGCTGCCAGCCAAATCAGAAAACCCCACCGGAGCCCCCTCCCTAGCCAAAGATGATTTTCTTTGGTGAAGCTAACATTGATGTTCTGTGAATCCGTTGTATAATAGACGTAGTAACATACTATCTTTACCAGAGTCGAGCGGCTCCTCCGTGGTTCTTGGCCGGAAAATGTTCTCCTTTCTCTTGGCTGAAAATAGGAAAAGGGCTGCTAGGTAAACCACCCGTAGAAGTCCGAACCACACCCGCTGTTGCTCCGCCGAAGATGTTGCTTCCGCCTGTGCGATCGAACATCAAGATGGCGAAGGAGAAAATACAGTATTCTGCCGCACTCTAAAAAATAGGGCGTCGTTTTAAATAAAGTTTTAGCATTGGAACAATTATCTTACAGTTGTTGATATATTGAGATATGTTTATGTTACGACTAAGAGCAGTCGGCTATTTCTATTTGGAGATTTTTCACCCACGTAAATAAAAGATGTGTGATACTTGCTGTAGTGGTGGGGAGGGCGAGGTGCATTCATTAGAATGGAATGTGATTCATGAGCTGCTGTGATATGATAAAGAGCCTTAACATGCAGTTAACTCAGAGACACAAACATTTCCTATAACCACATTATGAAAAAAATATTTTTAATTCAATAATGTAATGATTTATACACAGTTAAATTGGAAATTATTTTGCAAATGATAAACTGCAGTGGTTAAGGGAAGATGGAAAAAAACAACACAACAAAGCATGTAATGGCCACAATAACATGATACTGCACCATGGTTCAAAAGGCATTTGATAATTTGTCTCCATAGTTGTTTTTGTCAGAACTGCACAACTTGTGACAGCTGTAAGTTCAATCTATCACTTGATGTTTGAAGGCTGACAACAGTATCCTAGTATCAAAACATATTAGGTTATATCTAGGCTACTTTGTAGGGTTTTAAAAGGCTTAATAACACTGAAAATGTTAATTTTTTTAATTATATAACATTTCTTATGTACGTATTTCTGATTTGGATAATTATTTGTAGGCTAGCTGTTATGAAATTGCAATGCACATGTCTGTGTGACTACAGTCTGATATCCAACGTCTACTTGCATCAAGTCTGCTTGTGCATCTACTTCAGCTTCTTAGCACTACATACACACAAGCGTCACAACAATAACCTTGATTTGACCTATTATTACAGCTATATGAAAAAAAATGTATGAACATGATAAACAAACAGTAGTCTTAAGAAGCTATCAAGAAAAATTATTCAGATACAAGACACTGGAGAATTGTATAAATATACTGTACATAAGTAATATATATCAGCTCAGCCCCATTTAGAGCGGTTAGAGATCAGAATCATCAAGACAGCAGCAGCCAAAGTGCCTATACAGGGTGGACAAAAAAACAGAATGCTTTTTCCTTCGTTGCCCTGCAACTGCTGCACAGCAATTTCCCTCGGGATAAATAAAGTTCTATCTTATCCCAACAGTAAATACCTTAGTGGTGAGGCTTTAGTGGTTTAGGCTATTAAGTATAATTAAATCTCCTCCAACAGTGATTACAAAAAACTTAATGGCCTCATAATAGCAATTTAATTGAATCAATACATCCAAGTCAATAAAAAAAACTATTTTAAAGAGTTACTTTGTGACCCCAGTGATATTTAATGTCCCATATTACCATTTTGTCTCTGCCTGAGGAAGAGTACTGGAGAAAAAAACAGTAGTGCCTACACCATTTGCTTGTTATATTTAATATATGTCCATTTTCTGACATTTTGATATTTTATAAATAATTTCTAATATATTCATTCTTTGAGGGAAAAAAAATTCAGTGTATTAGAAGGTCAATCTAACTGAAGGAACTTTAACTGTAGTTTTTGTCTTTTGTAACAATTCTCCATCACAAACTATATAACGTTTCATTCACAGTGAGGAGAGGAGGAATGCCTGGTATAAAAAAAAACAAAAAAACACAGAAGCCAGGTGGATGAATCCGAATAAATACACCTTTTATTTGACTGATTAACAGATCTGATTATACAAACGCCAACACAGAGCTCTGAAATAACAGGACCAATCAGCGAAACAATGACTGTACATTCTTGGTGAGACCTTCCCTTGTTCGGACCCCCTTGCCCACCCACCACCCTCACCCGCAATAACTATGGAACTGAATCACTAGTGCTTTCTTTCTGTACAAGTAAAGCTCAGCTACTCACCCCCTACTACCCTCTACCACTCTCCCTTTTCAGTGCACTGTCTGTTATCTACAGGTTTGAGCAGTATGAACCACAAGGGGAAGTTAAGCCAATTGTAGAGCTGGGTGCCATGATGAACCTAAGGTACCTTCTACACAGTATTAGTGCTTGAAGGTGAACTTTGATTCTTAAGTATATCTTTTTTTGTCATGTTTGGTTTGTGTAGTCTAGCAGACAGGGCTGCTGTAATAATAGTTTATGCACCATTTTAAGAGCTTGTAGTGTAATAGCATAGTAATGTTTTTTTGCCTTTTGGTTGAAATGCAAACAGCCAAAATTCTCTCAACATACAGGTCTAGGTTGAAGTAACTTCCTTAATTTCCTCTATCTGACTCACTCATTTTCTCTCTCTCTCACACACACAAAATCATACACACACACACACAAATACTGGTATGTTTGTCCCTTCATCTTAAAAGAAAAAGAAAAAACAAGACCGCTGCAATTTTGTTTCAGGCATGTTTTTTTTGTTCTCAATCTCTTCCTCTGGCCAACAAAGACTGGCCCTGCGTACATTAAACACACAATCATCCCTAGACTACCCAAGTGCAGTTTCTTCAACATGCCCCCTTCAGTAATTCCTACAATAAAAACACTAACAGTACCATCACAAGAAATGGATGGATAAAACACCCTCACTGTCATTCTTGCAATCAATCTTTTTCAACCCACCTCTCACTTCGTCTCTTTCCAACCTCCACACCCCAATTGGTCCCCCTTACTCATATGTAACAGACAGTCTTGTATGTAACAGTGACAAATACTCGCCCTCTGCGTAACAGCCAGGAAGAGAAGAGAGAGTGGGTGGGGTGGGGGGGATAGTGGAGGGGGAAGAGAGGGTGAGTTCTTCTTCTTGAGGAGAAAGTGAAAGACAATGGGGTAGGGGAAAACTGTGTGTCCACCCCTCCTTTTCCCCCCTACGCCCCTCTTTCTCCCCGCATCGTTGTGATGGAGTGGAGGGAGGAAGGACAAGGGAGGTGGAAGATGACTGGGGTGGAGGGGAGGGGTGAGGAGAGCAGGGTGAAGTGTGTTGGTCTTCATGTGTCCTGGCCGTCAGTGGCAGGGGCGTCGTTGGCATTGGGTAAGTCCGAGTCAGTCTCCCGGCTGGATATGCGGTCCAGCTCCGCCTGTACATCACCCAGGCCCAGCTTCGAACCTACATCAAGCGTGAGTAGATACAAACACAAACACACACACACACACACACACACACACACACACACACACACACACACACACACACACATTAGTACTAAATCACAGGGAACACAATCAAACAAGCATTTTAGCCAGTGCAATAAATTACGAGTGTTTGAGGCACAATGCAGTAAACAAAGGCAATTGTACATGGTTAAAATAAGAGCTGGGTGAAAGATTGAAAATTAGCCAAACATTCGCAATAGTATTTGTATTGTGTATGTTTATTAGACAATATTTCCAATCCAAGACTAAAATGTCAGAAGACTGGACTGGTTTTAGTTAATTTGCTGGAGGAAGAGCAGCTGCAAGACTACTGCTGCCATCCTTCAAAGTTAATTAACAGGTTGTTAGTTACAGTTAGAGGGAACAAAAGAATGCATACTGTTATAGAGAGGTGGTAAAATATTTGATTGTATGGTTTTCTGAAAATTCTAAATGGTACTTGGAAAGTGCAAAATTATTTGTTAACATCTGGGTTTATTACAAAAAATATATATATTTCAACACAAACGTAATCATATTCTGCCTTTCCTTTTTGTGTTTCCTGTTTGTAGTTACCTAGTTTAAAACAGTTATTTTTCCCTTCATCGTCCAGCCTCAGTTAGAATCATGTGCAATGCTTGTGGCGGATGTTAATTATGAGAAATGCAATGCAACATGCAAAAAAAATGATGTAGAGAAGAAGAATGGAGACAGGATGTTAGGAGGGGAAACATTAGGGGTGTAAACAGTCAGTCAAATAAAATGATCCTAGCATGACATTTTCACCACCCAACCAAATAGGTGTTGGAGTGTAGCTCTGAGACATGTTGGCCTTTCTTCTGGTTATTTTTACATAGTCTTCTCGGCACTAACATGAAATCAATACACCTATTCAGTTACATATAAGGTGGATCCAATTCAACTCCTCCCATGAGGTTTCCTTCCTACATGATTAAGACCCCTGAAACGCATATGGTTCAAATAATTCAACAGACATGGGATCATCTCCTGAAGCGCAACTTAAATTCTCAGATTAGATAGTTCCTGACTTAATAAATACATTCATATAATCTAATATAATAATGTAAACAAAACAAATTAAAATAATTTATGCGTTTGTACAAGAAGTATTGGATGCTGGAGAAAGTTGGAGCAGAGGGGGTCAAAGGAAAATATAGGGATGCTTCTGACAATAAACGACATACACAAGCAATAATAAATGAGGAATAACTCTCTCACACACACCTTAACGTGGCCAGCATCCTCTGACTAGTGCATACACACACACACACACACGTTATGAATGATGTTAACAGTGAGATTAACAGACTATGAGCATAGTTAGGAATGAAAAGTCACACAGCTACAGACAGGCATAAAGATGATGGGTGTTTGTTTGTGCGATTGGTAGATGCACTCAGACCCTTTCACCATTCTCTTTACCATTTGTTATGCTTGAATCTGGAGCAGAGGACAAGACAGTGAGAGGTGAGGTGAGAAAACGGAGGGATGGGAGATGGGGAGGTGAAAACCAAAAAGAAGCTGAGTGATGAGGAGTGACTGAAAATGGCATTAAATCCTAAAACATGATTGAATAAAAGATAACTTTTTTTGTATCCAACAAAAACTGGAGCATCATAACAACCTCTAACACGTAGTGTGTATTCTCACCCGACTTGCGTACTGTTCCTGGTGTGTTGTTACCGCCGCCTGGCGTCCCAGGCCCCCCTGTCCCTGCTTTCTTTGTCAGTAGGCTGTTGAAGAAGTTGGCCAACACGCCCTCACTGGTCTGGCCTGCAGCATACAAAAAAAAACACGCGTGCACACACTCAAAACCATGCACTGACTGAGCAAATGTTACAAGTGGCTGTGTGTAGCAAAGCGACATACCCGACTGTGGCATGGCGTTTGCTACGTTGGCCGCTGCGGAGCGGTTACTTGTCCTGGGGGAACCGGTGGGTGCTCTACTGGTAGTGTCCTATGAACAACAACAGTTTATTTGACACATATTTACACTTGAGGGAGGTTTCCTTTATCTTATCAGCCAAAACTAGAAAAAAGGAGCACTCACGACTGGTCGACCTGCTGTCACAGCGGGCTGTTTGGCGAGCAGCGACTGCAAATTTGAGCAGAATATGCACCCTCACTGTAATTAGTATTCAATTAACATTGGAGTACCCCCAAGCAGCAAGGCAAATGGTACTGACACAACAGAAATGTTCTCTGACCTGCAGTTTTACCAGAAACACTTGGTCATCTTCTGCCTGAATCTCCTTTTCATGTACAATCTGGTGACAAGCAAGAAAAAAAAATGTATCACTTTTTAAAAAGTCTCTTTTGCTTTTGGCTGATCTTTATAGCGCTGCAGCAGCTAGTAAATTAGATTGGCTAAAACTCTCACGATCCCTGCAGATACACTGGGTAAAGCTTAGTGCATTGGCAAAATGAAAAATGATGTTAACGGTAATGATACAGAATATTACAACAGTAATCAATCTGTTGCGCTCTAAGTTTAGCTTGCGTACGAGGATCTTTCCAAGTTTTCTTTGTGGGAGCCTGTACCTTTCTGACTGGTGGTTTGACTACTACGTCCTCAAAGCTATCGTCTGCTTTTACTGTCTGGAAGTTCTCGTGAAGTATCGCAATCTTCTTTTCATTGTCCCAACCTGATGGACTGACAGAGCAGAGGAAGGGTTACAAACCAAATACAGGTGGCCCTAAAGTCCTAGTACACACACACACACACACACACACACACACACGGCTTACATGAACACGGCATCTCTTTCCACCACTTGTGCCGGGCAGTGGAAGGGAAAGCCGTAGAGTCTGTGGACCAGATATTTGTACAGGATGTCCAGGTTTTTCATCTCCTTCACCGATGTGTAAACCAGAGATGCTCCGTCTGACATGACTGTCAAGGATATTTTCAACAACACCATTTCTAAATACACGAGCAAAAATAAAACTAACACCACAGTGACAAAAAAAACATCTAAATCTCAACAGAGTCTAGTTTTGACTAATTGCTACAAGTACAAAGGAGAACTTAAGGCAGTGTGTGGTCTTGGCTCATTTTAAACACATTAACCCTTGAAAATGTTATGCTGTTTGAGCTCGGCATTGACTGGAGAAATTATTCCGAAATCAAACAATTTCAAGCAACACCTTGTAAGCGGTGACTTTCGTTGAACTCTTTGCAACGAAGCAATAACAACAACGGTTCAGCTAACAGTGGCCAAAATACTGCAATAACAATACTGCTGGCAACTTGAGAACAGAGCACCTTGTGTTGCCAGTCACTCAGCTGTATCATTATCCTTCATTGCTGAACAGCTGGACGTTGGGAGAATACAGGCCAGAATGCCCTAACGAACACCTTAAATCTGAGGATCTGACAGGAAAATTGCGGTATTGCGCTCAGTGGTATTGATCAACAGCCCCAATTAAACCCCTGCGTGTACACTACTGATCAATAGTTTCATTGTTTTCTGACACTATATACTTTGTTTGTGCACATTTTGGCTCCCGGCAGCCAAGGGCAGAGACAATGTTTAGTGAAGGATACACTGCAGACAGAAACGTCTGATGTGAGACTGGATGAAGTCCAGGTGTTCGTCTCTGTAGTCGTGCTCCTTCTCCAATGTGCTGATGGCGTCACACTGAGAGCAGATTATTGGTGAATGACAGAGGTGAATGTGTGTAAGCAGGTGCAATTCAAAATAATAGAAAGACTTTTCTTCAAGACATTTCAATATTGGGATAATTAAACAATGACTTTCCCACAGGTTTCATAAATGCCAGAATAAAGACATTTGTACAGCACATAGAGAAATATGTTTCCACACGGGCTGTGTTTATAAGCCCACAGTGTGTGTGTCTGTGTACCTTGGTGCAGACCACTACCACTGGTATTCCCAGGTTGTGTGTGAGTGTGTTGTCTCCTAACGGCAACAGCACGCTCTCCTCATCTTCACTCCTCCTCTGCGGGGTGCCATCTTCCCCACTGCCTGGCTCTGTGTACTCCTGGAACTGTTTTACAACTACACACACACACACACAATATACAAATAGTAAGACCCGACAGAGGTTATAACTTAAAACATTCTCATATCCTTTAGCTTTGTACAAAGAGTCTCCTTGTCTAACAACAATTTCCATACAACTAAGAGCATTTCCGTGAAAAAACACTGACATACACTGTGTTTTCAACTTTATCTACTAGTCAGCCTGACTGCTGTCAGTGTGACTCACGTCTGTGCTCCAGCTCCCGCAGCGTTTCCGGGGCGACCCGGAGTTTGTCGATGTGTTCCCTAGCGACGGCAGCCCACTTCTGAAGAGAGTCCAGGGCATTCCATGGCCGCGACATGTCAAGCGTTATCAGTAGCAACGTGTTGCCGATTGAGTCCACTGGCACTGCTACTCCCTGCAGACCTTTGTGGTAAAGGTCTCCATCTAACACCCAGGCATTACACCTAGTTTGGTCTATACAAAAACACAAAACAGACTGAGATACATACACACTCCTATACAACCACACTGCTGGATTAAAAAAGGCAAGACTACGTGCACTTCAGACATTTATTGACATATAAATAATAAATAATAAAAAAAAGACATATCTATGAAATGCAAGCAGTTGCTGGTTACCATCAATGTCGTCGTCATGGACACTGAAGTAGAGGTATTCCAGGCCACGCCCTTTCATGTACTCTTCAATCCCCTGTAGTTTTGCAACCAAGGTGGTCTTCCCCGAACCCACCTCACCTAAACACACACAAAATCAATTAATAACAGAATTATGTGTAGTAGATTGGTCCATGCCGGCATCCACTGATAGTTATAATATTGCAGATTAGTACACAAATCATAAATATTTTTAAATTTGAGCAAAAACATGTTAATAGGCAAACTAACTGAGGCCAGCCAACAAACCATGCTATCGTTGAAGGTGTACTATTTGTCCATGCATCCTGCTGTCCTCTACCTACACACTGCAGGGTTATTAACTACAGGGTTAATAGATACGATACGGTGTGCACCACAAACTATCCAACATTAGGATCGCACAAAACTGCTAAAATATAGGGTTGCAGCTAATGATAATTTTCATTACTTTTTTTGATTCATTTATTAATCGATTGATCTATAAAATGACAGAAAACAGTGACAATTGCCTACAAGAATTTCCTAAAGCTAAATGTGACATCTTAAAATTGCTTGTTTTGTCCAATGAACTGTCCAAAACCATTATATATTCAGATATTCAGTTTACTGGCACATAGGACAAAGACAAGCATCAGATCCAAACAATTGAGAATCTGGAACAAGGACATAAATTATTAATTGAGTAGGGAAATAGTTGCACATATATGTTTTGTTTATCAACTAATTGATTAATAAACTGATTGTTTCATCTCTACACAACTGTAAACAATCCAGTCCCATTGACTATAGCCACATGGCTTAATTATGTAGAGTTTGCCGTTTTTGTGAAGGAACAAGAGCCCTAATATACTTTATAAGTACTAACAATGGACTGCATTTGTCCTGACAGCGTGACATTGTTACTGTAATAATGTGCGTTATAAGGTCAAGGCTACATCCATTCTTGCCCTATGCCATGTTGTCTTAAACCGACAGGGGGACTCCATGCACCATAAAGCAGAGCTTGTTGATGTTGTCATGGATAGCATGACAGACAAACGGCCTTACAGCAACACTATACATCGGTAACCACCTCGCTGATTAGCTGGAATAAGTTGGAGGCTGCGGATTATCCCAGGCGGGTGTGTAGAGTGTGCGTTTGTGTGTGTGAGTGTGTGTGTGTGTGTGTGTTTGGCCAGCAGCGGGACACGAGGACCGAGCGAGACAGGGAGGCACCCTGTCTGCTTCAGTCACCTAAAGCCGCGTGGCCCCGTTCAAAAACACGGGCGGATGGTTTGGTCTCGTCCCTTCAGCATCACATCCACCTAGCTGCTACTAGCATCACTAGATGCTACAATGACTTGCAGTGTTTCAAAGCGGCCCGATTCTCTCCCTCCCTCCCCCCCCACCCATAAGATGATGAGGTGGTGTGTGTGTGTGCGCGCACCAGTGCGTCAGTGTAGGCGCTCAGCAAAATACACCTGTCTCTGTCTGCTAGCCGACGCACCCGCAACCAGGCTCGAACACAAAAGCACCATCAGTCCAGCGAGAGCTAGCTTAGCTATTGAGCAGTATTAAATCTACCAGAATGAGGTGGTCACCCGCTCCTTGGTTATTCAAGCTAACGATGCCTATTGGCTAGCCAGGAGACTGCAGACATACACAGATACCCACCCATGACAAGAACATTTTTTCCAGACGGTAGCTTTGATCTTGAATGGGTTGACACTTCACTCAGGATGGTGGACCTGCAGACAGAACATCCCCGTTACAACACGGCCAAATAAGGCTCGTTCATTCATTAACAAACAACGACTGACAGCGAGTAGCTAAAGCGAGCTAGTGCGACTGTGTCACCAGAGCCCAGTCAGTCTGGTGCTGATGCTAGCTAGCCTCGTTAGCAAACTAGCTGTCAAACCATCCTCCGCCCAGCACAATGGACCCCTCCGCGCCAACGAGCACTGCTCATAATAACCCAGCATTAATAACATATCGCCCACCATAAGTCCTGTCCGTCATCCTCCTCTGGGTTGGAGTTCTCCAGTGTGCTCCTAGGTCCAGTTGACGTGGAGGATAATAATGCACTCCTCCCTGAAGTCGCCATCTTCGCAGGGTTTGTAAACCGAGCAGAGCGCCCGGATGTAGCAGCTGTGTGCTAACCTAGCTTGGTGTACCGCACGCCGGGGCCGGGGCGTGGTCCGCCCGCACAAAGCTGGCGTCCCTGCTCCTGACATGGAATGATCTCATCCACAAAGTGACAGATCTGGACTGACCATACAAGCCAAGTTATGTACAGAAAGAGAGTCTACAACTGAGTATACTAGGTTATTCATGTCGAAAATAAATCTGTGATAAACAGGGGAATTAACATTACCATATTTAATGTAGGGCTATTGTTTGTGTAAACTGAGACTGATACATAAATAATGAACCAAATAGTTTGGTGCTACAAAACCTAATACGATTTCGGAATATTATAAAATATTTAGCTACAGAGTATGCTTGTCCTGGCCGATTTATCAGAATAGATTATGAGGATAAATGGGCTTTCAAAAGAGCCACACAAATCCGTTTAAGACAAAATATCCTCTTAATATTGTTGCCTCCCAAATCAATGCCTTGATATGTGAATAGTAGGGCACCAGGCCTAAGCCTACAGGATGGAGATAAAGCTGTAATACCCATGTATTAGATGCACTTAAAATGGACTGTCGTGCAGCCTTTTAGAAGCTGAGGTAGAGAGCACCAGGCTTAAACAAGATAATATAACACAAGAAAAAGAACTATCCAAACAGTAATGCAGCCTTATCTCGCAATAGGCATGCAGTTAAATACACTAATTTACTTTTTAATTTAAATCTCGGAATCTAGTGAACGTTCAGCGCAGTTTAAACAATCATTTATTTATTTGTATCGCATTACGCATAAAGTCACACAGGTAAGTGCAATTCCAAGTAGCCTTCTTTCCAGGACAAACCGTAGTAAGAGCACCTAGTAATATTTCGACCCCCCCTCTGCTTATTTCACCTGCAAACTCGCCTCATGCTCCGTGTTGGAGCGTTTTAAATGAATCTGAACCAATGAATCTGGTGGACACAGCGTGAACTTTAAATTAACTACCAAGTGGTCTCAGGTGTGCGGTCATTGCTTATCATTAAACCGCTGAAGCGCATCGCAGCCAATCAACGCTCAGAAACGGAAAATCTCTCTCCTTTTTTCTTTTTTTAAAGAGTCAGTTCACTGTAACAGCCACGAGGTGGCGCTGGTAGACTGTGCTCGAAAGCTGCTGGTCCCTGGGTACGGTGCGCTCTCTGCGGCCCCCGATGGAGTCAGCAGATTACAAACTCCAGTTAAGTGGCGCACCGTCCTCCTCCTCCCCATCTTTCACCCAGAGTAAACCCAGGCGCACGGAGCTCATCCTCACCGCGCTCGCCCTGTGGGACATAGAAAGCAGCTCTGCTCGGCCGACCGAGCTCTGCAGTCTAGCCCATTGAGGATAACATATAGACAAACAGAGTGAGGAGAGGGAGATGGGTCCGGAGGCGGTGAGGTATTCGTGATTGTCAAGTAAACGGCGGTGAAGTTGTTCGACTCCGCTCGGATCTTCTCTCCAGGTCGTTGAGGTGAGTTGTCTCTCTGCAGGAAATAGGAGCAGCCCGGATGGTGCATGTCTTACCTGGTGCACGAGAGTAGGCTATTCTAAACATTTGTTGTGGACATTTTTCTGTATTGTGCTGTAAGTAAAAGATACCTATGATGGTATCAGATTTGTATAGACTGTCAAAGCTGTAAAAAAAAAACACAGCTGCTTCACATTTATTATTTAACAGCTTGTGCGACTTTGTGGGTTTCTGTAGAATAAAATATACCATAAAACTACATTTTTTTATTATCAGGCAACAAAATATTATTTAAAAGAAATCCACAGTGACATGAGAGATTCTTTCTTTGAGAAAATACTGGAAAATACCATGTCGCTACTCTTAGAAAGCCTCTGCTTTAATTTTATTCTGCTGGAGTGCTATAAGACAAGATAAGCCCCATGAGAGGGGAAGAGCCGCTTCGTTCTCTGTCCCTCTCTCTTTTCCTCTCTGCCCTCTGTTTCATTCACTCTCAATTGTCTGCCTTTCTCCAGTCTTTCTCTCTCACTCCATCTCTCTAATCCCCTTCCTCACAACCTCTGTCTCCCTCACTCTCACTGGTTCTCCCTCTCCGTGTCAGCTCTAATAACACTGTGAGTTCGCAGCACCAGGCTGCTTCACTTCTGATACCCCTCTCTGTCTTTTCTCAGACGCAGCCGCCTTTTATGTGTCCACTCTTTGTGCTGAGGGTATTGCTGTCACCTGTCATGATTCATATTCCATATGGGGTTGCATAACATGCCACATAGTTTTTTTAGCATATGCTACTTGTACTGCGGCTGGATGGTGATGTTACTCCTCTTTGTCTTATAATCAATATGTAACCGAGCCATTACACTGCACTTGAGTGTTGTGGACGTACCTGTGGCTGAAACGTTAATGTCACATCTGTCACAATCACTTTACACATGTGAACATGTGAAGGTGAATGGTCATACAATACGTTCACACACACACACACACAGTCAAGGGTCATGGCAATTGAACTGATTGATTGTCAAAGTGTGGAGAATAAGAGCTGACAGTGAGGAGCCTTGGAATCATTTTAGGAGATCCCATACTGTCCACGGGAATCAATCATTACTGTTCTGGTCTGTGTTTGGGGATTATTTTGATTTAGACACACATTTAAAAGCACAAACCATTTTGTTGCAAAGCGTTCCTTCTCTCATTCTGCAATTTCACTTTTTGTTTGTTTGTGATGGTTGCATTTACGTAAGTTGAAATAGTGAAATATTGCAATTTACTTCAGTCATATGTCTTGTTAAATCTTTGAAACGTCCAGAAGTTTATATATTTACAGGTCAAGGAAAATGTTGTTACATTTAATAAAAGACAATCCTGACCAATGCATCCCATTGGTATTACAGTACATAAATATGTAAATAAACCAGCTGTCAGCCATGGTAAAGTCACAGTTTGGGAGCCCCCCCTCTACCCCCACCCTAAGACGCATTTGCAAGATCCTGTGATGAAGTGTGATATGAAAATTCATTGTCACCTCTGGCAATGTGCAACACATGTGACAGCTGGTCTTTTGCTGTACTGTTAAGGCAGATCCTTCACACATTTCTTATACGGTAGCTGCAGAAATCTTCCTCATCCTCCGTCACTGTATGTGTCATCTGCTGTCAAAAGGAACAGACAGACATCTGCTGCTTCGCGCACACACACACACACACACACACACGCACACACACACATGCAGAAATGTACCACCTTATAGGGAGGTGGCACATACACAAACACAACAAACTGCACACCACCTACACACAGGTCTGCTGTAACTTATGTCACACACCTGCCCTGTCGCACTGTCCACATCCGTTCCTCTGTATACAGACCGTTCAGTGTGCTTAGCTAAAAATAATCACCACCAGCCAACACACACAAGGAACATGAATTATGGAAGACAGAGATAGAGAGAGAGACATTCAGGTCAGAGTCAGACCCAGTTCCAAGAGCTTCACTCCCTAAGGATTATACTACTAGACCACTGCATTAATATTCAGTTTGTACCATCTAGCACATCAGACCTGCGGTTATCCTTTAGTTCGGACTAACTGGAGTTGAGGCTACCCAAGGTTTCAGCCCACTTCTCCATGTTCATTAAAGGAAGGGAAAATGAGTCCATGCATTTTGAGATTAATTATACATGCAATGCGGTGTTTGCAATGTAATAGTAATAAATGTATAGCTTGGTTTAAGCATGTGTCATCTGCATTCTGCTTTAGAAATTGTAGAGCACATGTTGGGATGTTATTAAAATATTATTGATGATGCTACAATGCCTTTGTAGGTGTTCTGCTGTCACTTGTAACTGTTACTTTTCATAGAGACAATCGATACCACTGTTGTATTTCTTTCCATTAAACATGAAGCTAGAGTGAGGAGATGGTTCGCTTAGCTTAGCATAAAGACTGGAAACGGGGGGGACAGATAGCCTTAGGTTTTTGTCTGAAATAGATTAACGCGTAAATCAATGAGCTTTAAAAGGTGCTGGTAGGTAAATTTAGACCGCCTAACGCCTAAGTCCTGCACACCCACACAGGTATTGTTAGTACTTATGGATAATTGCATCTCTGGTGAGGTTGGAGGTGGGTGGAGTTATACTGGGAATGACTGGGAAGCCACAAGAGTCCATGTACCATTAAGAACCACAGTATAAAGGCGTATGCTATTCCAGTCAAGCAGGTGCAACAAAACTAAAAGGAGAGTGAGGAAGCCATCAGTCAAGTTGAGTCTGCACCGGCCCACACGGCCCCAGGTCTAATTAAGCAGAATAATTGAAAACACCTGTGTGGGTGGTTGATGGCGGTGTAGGGCCGTTTAGATCGAGGGAGTTATGCCTTGTAACACATTAAATATTACTGCCACGCGTATGTGATATTGACCATTATTGCTGTATACAAAGGCTCCTGTGAAATGTTTTCTACCAACACATTTCCTGGACTGAAATGAATGTGTTATATAGTTTAATACTTAATACTTAATAAGCCAGATTGCGGCCAGTGTTGGAACACAAGATCTCTCACCTTGAACAACTGGAAAGCGGCAGATATTTCCAGCCTTTTTTGTGATGATGGGTCATTTTCTTGCAGCTTTACTGTAAAATGTGATTTAAGCTAATTTCATGATGAACAATTTATTTCACATTATCAGGGGGGGGAAATATCTGTGTCACAGCGATTAGATGCTTGACAGTATTCTATTTAGGGACCATGAACGCTATACACTCTGTGGAAACCTGAGGAGAAACCCGGAGATCTGTTCTGGTTACTCAGCAGAGCACGCTGTATGTGTGCTCTGCTGAGTGTGTGTTTGTTTGTGCCGATCTATATACAGAATGTGCACATACATCCAAATGCGTGTTAGCATTAACATGTGTAAATGCATAACTGTGTGTGTTTGTGTTTATATTGGACAGTGTGTGAGCATGTGTGTGTGTATTTGGGGACCTTGTCTGATATTTGGTGGCTTCAGAATCTTGACCTTCAACAGTTTGAGTGCTGTCTGCTTAGTCAGGGCCACTGCATCTGCTCATGTGAAAGCAAACAACAGTTCAAATGTACTGTAGTGCATCTATCTATCTATCTATCTATCTATCTATCTATCTATCTATCTATCTATCTA